>OVAN01000528.1:0-56985 GCA_900406275.1 Anastatica hierochuntica
TTCCCTACCCCAAAAGTTAGTTTTGTCTAAAAAATATGTTTTGGGTTACTATCTTAGAAAAAAATTTGTTTTAGGTTATTTTTGACAATTTGCTCTTCTATTATTTAGTCCCTTACTGTTACATCCTCTTATCCGGATATCATATTTCAACGAAATGGTGTATAGAAAAGCCAATGAAATTTCTTATAAGAATTATTTTCCTAAGATGCATTTACAATAAGAAGACAAGTAACCCCAACACAAAAAGTTCAAGACATGGAGTGGACAATGGTTCGACGTAGAGGTAAGCACGGTAAGATGGTGGTTCCCAATACCCGAATTCGCTGTTAAACTCCTTATCTTCCTTCTAAGCTTAATTTTTATTAGAGTTTTTTACTTGTTAAGATGCTTTTTAGTATAAACTAGAGTTTGCTCTACAAACTTTCGATAACTTAGAGCATCAACATTTGTGATCCGGTGGGGCTCGATTCCCTAGGAGGGATTTTGATTTTTTAATTTATTTTTCCGTTTGATTTATTTAAAAAAAAAAAAATTATAAACGAACCAATCGCGGGCGCCACATGTCGTGGGGCCCGCGAAAAGTTCATGATACCGTCTCTTACGAGAGATGCTGAAGGAGACTGGATCTTAAAAAAAATATTATAATATTTTTTCTTTTGGGATTTGTGTGAGCCTCCCCTTTGAACTTTCAATGGGGATGGCGTCACGGTCTAAAAACCATACTTTGTATGTTTGCCTTTAAATTTAAAAGACTTTTAACAAAAAAAAAAAAGGAGGTTGCATTTACAAATATATACCAAGTTGGATTAGTAATCAAGTAGAGGCCGATAAACCAATGTACTAAAAGCAGTATTTGAATTAATATGAAACTGTTGAGTTGAGCCCCAAAAAAAAAGTAATTCTAATGACTGATAACAATGTTTCACAATGGCTTAACAAAAGATAAAACATTGTTTCACAATTTTATTGTTATACATCATTAACTAAGGCTATGACAAATTAATAAAGACCATTAGATTTTTGAATATATGCATCGTTTTGTCATAATATATGTTTCTCCTTGGTTTTCACCACCAACAAATACAGAAGAAAAGACTACTCAGCCTCTCAGGGAATCTAACAGTCGCAACATCCACTTTTGTTTTTAGGTTTTGTCTCAGAAAATGTTTTATTTCTCGTAACTCTTGTTACTATCTCAAATCTTTTTGCTTACCATGACCATGATCACATGATGTATCTTCGCAAGACAACTAAATGCACATATGAAATTATATGTTTTAATCTTTTATTCCAAGACTTCAGTTACATATATATTTATACACACACATATAGTACATAGATATATCATTGCGCTACTAACTAATGATGGACATAGAATAGCTATGAGTATGTCTTGGACTATCGAAACTTTTTAAAATTATTATAGTTAAGCAATTTGATTGTTAACGTGAACTCTTCTTTTCTCGATAAAAATCATATAAAGACTTTAATTATTAAGAGAGAGGTGAAAAAGGAAATGATTAGTGTTGTTCTTGAAATGGAAGGAGACATGCCTTGTGATTGCAGTACGGTTATATTTTAAGCAAGGCAAGTTCGTACCGGTACGTGATTTGATTTGCTGTGTTTGCCACTAAAGAGAGCATAGTAACTAGTAAAGGCTTTAAAGGACATTGATTTGGCCAGACCTCTTAATTTACTTGTTTTAGTGTAATTTGATCATTTGTGGGTTATGTCGTGTTCCTTTCTTTTGTTTATTACTTGTAGGTTTCATAGGTTAAATTTTTAAATAAATCTTGGGGTTGACTTCATCGGTTTTTGTTGGGATCCTCCTTAATTGGAGAGGTTCTAGAAAATTCTAGAGCTTTCTAGATAAGTATAAATTTTTCTAGAACGTTCCGGAGAATCCTAGAGAAGTCTAGAACTCTCTAGAAGCTTGTGGAATAGTGTAGAATCCTTTAGAACATTTTGGAGATATGTGGAACCTTCCGGAATCTTATGGAAGAGTATGAAATCATATGGAAGGGAATGGAGAGGTGTAGATCATTCTAGAGAACTAGGTTGAGTAATATAAATAGTAGTAGAAACCTCCATTCCTAACCATTCTAACAAGAGTGAATCCACTTATTAAGAGTGAGAAAACATAGTGAGAGAGTCTCTTTGAGAGAGAAGAAGTTTACAAAACAAGAGTCTTTGTACTAAATCTCTTTCGTAATAAATAAAGAGTTTGCCTTTATATTTTAAGTTGTCTAATTCCATCTTAATCTCACAAGAGTTATTGGGTAATTTTCCCAACAGTTTCTTACATCTTAAATGAAATTATGATTTATATTAGGTTGCCCATCTTTTCACATGAACAAACTTGAGTCATTGTTTCTACTACGAAGAATTACTAGCCACCGTATACTATAAAAGTAATTAAAGTCAGTTGAATACAAAAGTTTGACCTTTGATTTCAGAACAATGGCTGACAAAGGTCCCATGAACGAGATTGTGTCCTGGCTCAAGATGAAGGGTTAAGTGAGTCTGTTTCGATAGCTGCTCGTGGGACTAGTAGAGTCATGGAAAACATGAATACATCGATGTTTAATGAAAAGAGAGAGATGATGGGAAACGACAAAGGCATGAATTAAAAACCACCTGAAGCAACACCAATCTTTTATGTTGGATGTGTGGATACGAGCTCTACAAACTCTAGAGGTGGAAGCTTAAACAACGGTAAAAAGAGTGTTTCTTGGTCAAGAAAGAATAAAGCTAATAGTACAACGGATAGTAAGAAAGCAGAGCGTAAGAACGGGGAGGAAACAAACAATGAGCTGCCATTGAAAAGGAAACCGGCTGAGGATATTGACATCTCCTTAAAGTGCTCGGAACATATTGATGGTTTGATGGTTCACCTGTAACCATCCAATCTCCAATGACGACGCTCAGTTGGAAATGTCAGGTCGGATTGAGAGGCGGCCTGACAGTTCGACGCCTAGAGGAGATGTGTCGTGAGCATTTCCCGGAGTTTTTGTTTCTCCTAGAGACGAAAAACTCTAGCGAACACGTGTTGAAAGTACAAAGATCTTTGGGGTTTGAGCATAATTTTTTGGTTAACCCGGTGGGTATTGGTGGTGGCTTAGCTTTGTTTTGGAAGAAGACACATCAAGTGGACATATTATTTTCGAATAATAGAGTGATTGATGCAAAAGTAGAGGAAGACAACTTGACTTACTTTATTACGTTTGTGTACAGTGATCCAGTGTAGAGTAAACGTCGAGAAGTGTGGGAAACGATAACAGACATTGGATGGAATAGAGACAATGCTTGGTTCTTAATTGGTGATTTCAATGAGTTAATGAATAATGCAGAGAAGATAGGTGGCCCAGCGAGACCCGAAACTTCCTCCCATGACTTTAGAGCATTGGTAAGAGAATGTAGACTAAAGGAAATCCGAAGCAAAGGCAACTTATACTCTTGGGCAGGAGCAAGAGAGATCTTATCGGTGAATGGATTAAAGGTGAAAGTTTGGATTCAATGTCGCCTTGATCGAGCCTCTGGGAACGCATAATGGTTCAAGTTATTTCCGAAAAATCAAGTTGAATATCTCAAGTGTTGGGGATCAGATCATCGTCCCTTATTATCGAGAGTCCATGGTGATAAAGCACAATTTAAAGGAAGATTCTTCTTTAATAAAAGATGGTGTGATAACTCTGAGACTTTGAAACTGGTTGAAAAGGCGTGGCATGGACAACAAGATAACGATAAGAGGAAAGTTTCAGAGAGGATTAAGGACTGTCGCAAAGAACTTTCTCTTTGGAAACGAAGATCTAACTTGAACTCGGCAAAAAAAATAAGGGTACTGCAACAGAAACTGGACTCTGAAACGAGTAAAAGACACTCGAATTTTCAGGCTTTGGAAACGATAAAGATGGATCTACATAAAGTTGTTCTTGATGAGGAAGCTTATTGGAAGCAAAAGAGCAAGGTCCAGTGGCTACGCGACGATGATAAAAACACCAAGTTTTTCCACAACAAAACCAAACCGAGACAATTACGTAACACGATTCAATCATTACTGGATGTTGATGGTATCGAGAGATTTAGGGAGGAAGAGAAAGGGCACATTGCGGTTAAGTATTTCACGAGCCTCTTTAAGACTTCAAAACCGAGAATATCGAAGGAGCTTTTTGATGGATTTCAAGCCAGAGTAACACCAATGATGAATGAAGAGTTAACGCAAAAAGGTCACAGATAATGACATCAAAAGGGCAGTCAAGGCTATCAAGAGTGATTCGGCTCCTGGAGCAGATGGAATACCAGGTCGGTTCTTTCAAAGATACTGGTGTGTTACTAGTCAACAGGTGATTAAAGAGGTGAAAGATTTCTTCGAATCAGATACGATGCCGTCTGAGTGGAATTTTACCCAATTGTGTCTAATACCAAAGATTAGTAACCTGGAGGCAATGAATGAGCTAAGATCGATCAGCCTTTGTACAACATCATACAAGATTGTGTCAAAAATTTTGTGCTCACGTTTGAAAAGGTTCCTGCCTCAGCTAATCTCTCAAACACAAGGTGCTTTCGTCACAGGCCGTTTAATCTCTGACAACATCTTGATCGCGCATGAGATGATACATGGACTCAACACCAATCCAATGTGTAAAGAGAAGTTTATTGCGATCAAAACAGACATGTCAAAGGCTAATGATCGGGTGGAGTGAACATTCTTAGAAGAGTTGTTCAAGAGGTTCGGTTTCGCTGAGAAGTGGATTAAATGGTTAATGAGTTGTATTAAGTCTCTTTTGTACACGATATTGATGAATGGCCATGCACATGGACATATTCTCCCAAGCCGGGGCATTCGCCAAGGTGATCCTTTGTCACCTTTTATCTTTATCATGTGTGCAAAATCCTTGGTCCATGTTATGAATAATGCGGAAGCTAAGGGTCTGATCACTGGAATGCGATTATCGAAGAAGAGTCCGAGCATCCAACACCTTTTATTTGTTGATGACAGTTTCTTTGTTTGTCGAGCTGTCCTAAAAGAGTGTTTGGTGTTTCTGAAATGCCTTAAGTTGTATGGAGACGCTTCTGGTCAAGAGATCAACTTTCAAAAGTCGACAATATCATTTGGTAAAAGCATTGATCCAATAATGAGGAGACTAATATCGTGTTTGCTGGGCATTCATAAAGAAGGTGGGGATGGCAAATACTTAGGCCTTCCGGAATGTTTTAGTGGCTCCAAGAGAAAATTACTTGCGTTCATTGGTGAAAAGCTTAACAAACGGCTTAGTGGATGGTACGCCAAAACGCTTTCCTTTTGGGGAAAGGAGGTGCTCCTAAAGTCGGTTGCTATGGCTCTTCTAATTTATGCAATGAGTTGTTTCCGTCTCACAAAACATACATGTGAGAAGATAACAAGTGCAATGATGAGTTTTTGTGGAATTCAAGTGAAAAGAAGAATAAAATTCACTGGATTGCTTGGCGAGTGTTGTGTAAGCCGAAAGATAAAGGAGGAATGAGTTTCAGACATATTGCAGATTTCAATCAAGCTCTCTTCGCCAAGCAAGCTTGGAAGCTTCTGAATGAACTCGAGTCCTTATTGGCGAGAATCTACAAAGGTAAATACTATGCCTCATCAAGCTTTCTAAGATGTGGGAAAGGGTATCGGCCATCATTTGCATGGACTAGTATACTTCATGGACGAGAACTCCTTGAGCGTGGACTCATCAAGTCAATTAGAGATTGAAGGCAAACCAAAATCTGGCTTGATAAATGGATTCCTGATGTAGTTCCATGAAGGCCAAGAAACTTACAAGGAGTTTTCAACCTCAACTTAACTGTGTCCTCTTTGATGTCAGATGACTTTGCTTGGAATGGGGATAAGTTACGTGAGTTTTTTCCTGTGGAGGACATAATGAAGATTCAAAGCATGGTGATAGGCAATACAGAGGATCATTACCTGTGGCCTTTCACAAAGTCGGGTGTGTACTCAGTGAAAAGCGGGAACTGGTTCCTTGCTAATCATCCGCCAGAGCCTACACCACCGATATTGCCACTCGAACAAGAAGATCTGGAGCTGAAAAAGAGGATCTGGCAGCTTAAAACGGAACCAAAGATTCGTTTCTTCAGGTGGAGGATGCTTGTTGGAGCATTAGCTGTTGCCGAAAGACTAAATAGCAGAGGTGTGTTGGTGGATAATATATGTAAGTTCTGCAAAAAGGAGTCTGAATCGATCAACCATGTTATTTTCACGTGTGAGAGAGCTCGTAGCATACTACAGGTGGCTCAGATTCCAGAACCCGTGGTGATGCAATATTGGATGGGATATCCTTGGTTTTATTCCCGGATCTTTCTGAATGAGAGATCGAACTTTTCCTTTTGATTTTTGTTTTCTGATTTTCCGAATAAGGTGGAAGAAAGTTGCTGGAATTTATGAGAAGATGATAGATGAGAATCGATGAATTTGGTGAATGGGTAGAAGGATAGATGAATCTTTAGATCGGGTGAATGAACTCCCTTTTTGATCTTAAAGACAAAAGTTGTAGAGAATGAACTCTGAAGCTAGCAGTTGTTCGATGACAAACAAAGGTTCACAATCACTGTGAAGAAGAAAGAAACTTTCATAAAACTCTCGATTAAATCTAAAAGTCTACAGATACATAGTTTAAATATAAAATAAAACTAGGGTTTCACTAATCTTATCCCCTTAATTCGAAATTACTAAACCAAAAATTAAATAAAACCAAGACTAAAATTAAATACTAAAAACCGAGACATTATAGATGTTGATCGAATCTTGATTTGGTTCTTCAATGGAAATCAATTCTGGTTTTGGATAAACCAATGCAGATGGTTTTTGGAGCTTCTTAGGCACTTGATCCAGAATGTGATACTGAGGATTCTTGGATAAATTGGAAGCCTAAGACACCATCTTGATGGTGAAATATGGTTGGAATAATGTTCTTGCCATACATGGATGATCTGCTCTTGAATTCACACGAACATGCTTTATAGACGAGCTGAAAGTCTGCTGACTTTGAAAATTCATAATTAATTCTTCCCAGCGTATTTTCAAGTAATTCCACTTTCTATTGATCCCCTGATGGCTTTAGAATCTAAAACATTTTTAATCATAGCCTGAAACCTTCTGGTTTGGTCGGAATACCCTTCAGAGTGAGGATATGTCTGTTCTGCGAAAATCCTGATTCACCCAGATTGTAAGCTCCATAACTATCAGGATCTTAATGTTGTTGTGATAAGTCTAGTTGCTAAAGATGCTCTGAAGAGTAAGGTTTCCAGAACAATCAATCTTGTTGCCTAATTCCCTTTGGTTGGAGAGATATGCTCTTCGGAGTGCTCCTACGTCAAATCTATTTTCTAGGCAGCTTGCTCGGTTTGCTTGTTGTCTGAGAAATAAGCTAGTCACAATTGCATCACGTGGGGGGTTTTTCGAAGGTGATACCCAAAAACATTAAGCATATGTTGAGTTTAATGAATGATCAAACAATTGCAAAGGAAAAACGCAAAAGAATTCCCTGACTGTTATGGACTGTTTGGAAGAGCAGGAATGAGGTTTTATTTGCAGGAAAACAAGATTCTTCAACTCTTATGTTGCAGAGGGTGGAGGAGGATACTTCTTAATGGTTTCAGAGCAATGCAATGTCTTCGATGAGACTACCAACAGATGTCTCTTTTGGGTTATTAAGCTCAACATGAATTAAGCCACAGAGAGGAGTTGTGAAATGTAATGTGCATTCATCTTGGAGAGGCGAGAGATTTCATAGTGGAGGGGCTTGGATAGCTCAAGATGAGAAGGGTGAGGTGTTATTCCACGCAAGAGATGCGTTTACAAGATCACCTAATAGGATAACTGCAGAGTTACAGTGCATATTATGGACTCTACAAAGTGAGCAGGATCTTCGTATAAACAAAGTGATTATAGCAACAGATTGCAAGAGTGCTTTCGATGTCTTATTACAGCCAATGCAATGGCCAAAGTATCGATTCCTATCTGAGCATATTTCAAGAGTTACACGAGGCTTTGTGTCTTGCAGTTTTGAGCTGGAACATCTAAGAGCAAACTTGATTGCACAAGCGGTAGCAAAAAGTGTTACAAGGGAAGGGCGATTCCAATCGTATTTGTCCACGGGAGGACCTTCATGGCTTCATGATCAGATTCGCAGTGAAGCCAAAGAGTAGCATCCATAGTGGCCTATCTTTGGAAGCAGGATGTGGTCTTTTACTCTGCTTTTAATTGTTAAGTTTTATCCTCTGTTTTGAGAAGTTTGTAGCTGAGACATCGGTATCACGACAGTTTTTATAATAGACGATAAAAAAAAAGTCAGTTGAATAACTTTTTTTTTGTTAAAGCAGTTGAATAACTTTCAACTCAAAAAGATGAATTACTTAGATACATATAAATAACTCAAAAACAGTATATTTAATTACTTAGACATTTTTAGCAGTGTTATCAGATCTTACTCTAGAGACATATTTTTTTTGTAAACTCTTTTATTCTTGAGATTTTGGTTATTTATAAATTGCTTCATTTATTTGTTTTTTTTAAATAGAATTAATTCAACTGATAAGTAGTATTCTAAAAAGTACTCTAGGCGGCCGCCAGCTAGACCCCATAGACCGTGACGATTACCTAAATTTTTTACAATATATTATGAATTACATATTATATCATATAATACGCTAAAATTATATATTTATTTTGTAATCATTTAAGCCGTCTAAAAATCGTCTAAACTCCGATTAATCATTCTAAACGTTAGACGTCACATTACCGTCAGCTTAGCGCCTTGTGCTTTTTTTGAACATTGCCGATAAGATATATAAACTATTTTGCAGAAAAAGAAGATATTTTACATTCACAGTCTAACAGAAAACAAAAAACTTTATTTTATTCATATCCTCGTAAGGAATTTGTATCTATATATGTTTTCTACCTGAAAATTTATTATCTAACAAGATAAGATAACTATGCATCTATGTAGCACATAATTTTTTTCGAACATGCGCTTCTCGCTAGGGAATCAGAATCAAAATCGAAAGTTCTCAGAAGCTTTAGGAAACTCGATTCCATGACGTTTTAAAAATAATTATTTCGGAAGCTCGTTGGAATCTTGCACTTTCATTTTGGAGGGTTGCAATTCTCTTTTAAAACTTTAATATTATAAATTATAAAAGATATTTTTTAAAATTTTAATTTTTAAATAAATCTAAAAACTAATTTAGTAACTTAATATTTCAACGTAATATTATTTTTTATTTAGAAAATCTATATGATATACTTATTATCTATAGAACTATTGCTTACAAAGATAACGTAAATTATATGGGAGACTTATAAATGGTAACTGAATTACATTAGTCTTAAAACTTAAAGTTAGATGATTTTATTTTAATAATGTAAAAGTTAATACGATATACGATATATTGCACAATCATTCCATAGGGATGATTTTTGTTGGCAGCTTACCAAATCTGGCCAGTATACAGTTCGTTTTGACTACAAGGTTGCGAGGAAAATATTGTCGGAGGTGGGGGGACTTGAGCAGCCGAACCTCAATGCTTTAAAGAGATATGTTTGGAAGGTTGATGCTCCGCACAAGATTCGTCATCTTATGTGGCAAATGCTGTTTGACTACCTGGCTGTGTCTCATAACTTAGTGAGGCGCGGGATAGATTGTGTGGACCTTTGCCCGCACTGTGGATCCCCGGAGGAATCTATGTCTCATGCTTTTTTTGAGTGCCCTTCGACGCTTCAAGTGTGGGCTTTAGTTCCTTCCATATTAGTGTTAGGGGTTTTCGCAACATCCAATGTCTATAGCAACTTAGCTTATCTTTTCTGGGGGAATGGCGGTCAAAGTTTCGAAGAACATGAATCCTACCCTTGAATAATGGGGTTTATATGGAAGGCACGCAATGAGCTACTTTTCCAGGGGATTACCAAAGAGGCTCCAGATCTTATTAGCCATGTCATTTCTAAATGGCGGGCTTGGGGCGGCTCAGGATTTGCCGACTATTTTGGAGACGCGGGACACACATACGCAAACCATATGTTTGCGTAACATTTGCCTGGTGGATGGCTCCTGAAAGTCATCAGACATTCACAGTGAAGTCATCAGATATTCGGAGCCACTGGGGGCTGCACCCTGGTAGGATCTCGCAATCAGGTTCGAAGGATGTCATCTCTCCACTCAGAGTTTGAAGCTTTGATTTGGGCGATGCAGAGCATGGCGACTCATTCGGAGGTTCAGGGTTTTGACACTGATTGTATGGATGTTATTAGTATGGTTGTGAATCCTGATGATTGGCCAGATTTTGCAATGGAGATGCAAGAGTTTGAGAGATAGAGGGTTGCTCGGTTTTTCAAGTTATCTTTCCACGAGCGTCAAATTCAAAAACAGACCATTTAGCTCGGTTGGCTAGATTGCAGGTTACTATTTTTTCGTTTATTATTTGTTCTATTCCGGTGTAGTTTGTTGCACCACCTTAAGTTTGAATAATAGAAAAGTTTTTTTTTTGTCAAAAAAAAGAATTATGAGGAGAGAAAAAAATAAAAAGCGAAATAATTTTTTTACTTTAAATAAGAACAAATGCGAGTACTAAAATAAAAATTTGTACTACGTACATCTTCCTAACTTTGCTAAAAAAGTTCACTTCTGCACTTTCAAACACTTATGCGTGCTCGATTCCGATTCCATGTAACATACCTATACATCAAGCAATTTTATCTCCAAATCAAACAACTACTTTTGGTTTAAAGAGGAAAATACATCTGCCACAACTACAAATTTAGATGCGAGAAATAAAAGGAAAATCTCATTAATTATCTGGAAAATATTTTATATAAAACATATCTTTTAACAAAAAAAAGAAATCTTTAATTTAATAACAATCGTGGTGGTTATCAATTTAACGGTTAAGATTAGCGAGCGTATATAACGTTACCAAGCACGTCGTTACACCGAATCGCACCACTAGTTTTCGTTTCATGTTTACCTTTTACAGCGAATCTACGTGTGCGTCGTAAAGCAGAAATCTTTCACAGGGGAAATCTAGAGACGACGACGAGGAGAAAATTAGGATGATGACACTTCTCTTCAGATCCAATCATAAGAAGAAGAAGAACCCATTGTTCCTTTTCTGATTTTGAATCCTCAAGAAACCCTTCTCTTTGATTATAAAAAGATTAGATTTTTAGGTTTGAGAGGTGAAGAATAATAATGGAATCGGAGCTTAAGGATATGAATTCGACGAACCCACCTTCGAGCAAAGAGGAACGTCCCTTGCTCAAATCAGAATCCGATTTGGCTGCCGCCATTGAAGAGCTTGACAAAAAGTTCGCGCCTTACGCGAGGAAGGATTTGTATGGGACGATGGGTTTGGGTCCTTTTCCGGTGACGGAGAAGATTAAGTTGGCCGTGGCGATGGTGACTCTTGTTCCAGTGCGGTTTATTCTGGCGATGAGCATCTTGCTTCTGTATTACTTGATTTGTAGGGTGTTTACGATGTTTTCGTCTCCGTATCGTGGGGCAGAGGAAGAGGAAGATGAAGTTGTTCAGGAAGATTATGCTCACATGGGAGGATGGAGACGAACTGTTATCGTGAGGTGTGGGAGGTTTCTCTCAAGGGTTTTGCTTTTCGTATTTGGGTTTTACTGGATTCACGAGATTAAACGAGATCAAGATTCAGCCATGGATTCCAATTCTAAAACTACTTCCACAGAGGTATAAGCTTTTGCTTTGAGTGAGAGGAAGGAACTTGTTGTGTTAAGTTTTAGATATTAGGAACTTTAAAGTGTCAAACTTTGATGTATTTTGGGAAGCCATTAATTGGTAGAGGTTCTAGCTTAGTACGAGGACATTGCTCAAAGGAGAAATTAGGTTGTTGTACAATTTATTGAGACAGTCCTTATCTGGGACCTCTTTTTTACTGGAATTGATTTCAAGGGATCGATGGCTTGGAGTTTGTCCTTATCTTAATTCGTTCTGTCTTTTGGCTACAGACGGACCAGAAAGGCGAAGCTGCCCCGGAGGAACCTGAGAGACCTGGAGCCATTGTGTCCAATCACGTTTCGTACCTGGACATTTTGTATCATATGTCTGCTTCGTTTCCTAGTTTTGTTGCCAAGGTTAGTTGATAGACATATCCTTTATGGTAGCTATGTAACAGTATCACATTTTGGTTATCTATTTTTTGGAACTGACATGACATTGCACTGTCTGTGTCGCCTCCGTGATTTTGCTGCTGAAGAGATCAGTGGGAAAACTTCCTCTTGTTGGCCTCATCAGGTAAGCTGTGGATGACTTATCTAAGTTCTTGAAACTATCTTTGTGACGCATCACAACTTCAAAATGTGTTATGTTGTTCATTTGCATTGATCATCTCAAACTTGGTTATCTAATTGTTTTTCTATTCTTCTTTTTCCCGACAGCAAATGCCTTGGTTGTGTCTATGTTCAACGAGAAGCAAAGTCGCCAGATTTCAAGGGTGTGGCTGGTATGTGATTCTTACATGAGAAATTTTTCTTTTCGCCTTTCTGAACATCAAAAACCTTCAAACTCAACTAGTATGCTTTTCTAGTTTTTTGTTTCCTTTGTTGCCACTCTGTTTTCTACTCGATAAAAATAGAAAAACTTATGAACTGAATTCTTTTTAAATCTCTAGTGCTGCTTGATCTTCATATTGTATGTTTTTATCTTTACAGGCACAGTGAATGAAAGAGTTCGAGAAGCTCATATGAATAAATCTGCTCCAACTATTATGCTTTTTCCAGGTTAGCATCGCCCTCTTAATCAATCTATCGAACGAACCACAATTGTTCCTGAGAAACTGTTGCTTGGTCTCACTGCAGAAGGAACAACTACCAATGGAGACTACTTACTTACATTCAAGACGGGTGCATTTTTGGCTGGAACTCCTGTTCTTCCTGTAATTTTAAAATATCCATACGAGCGTTTCAGCGTGGCATGGGATACAATATCCGGGGTGAGTATTTACGTTAAACTCACGGTATTCTCAGAAGTTTTATCACTTTTAAAAATTAGCTCTTCTTTACAAGAATCATCCTTCCTTGTTTTCCAGGCACGCCACATTGTTTTCCTTCTCTGTCAATTCGTAAATCACCTGGAGGTGATACGGTTACCTGTATACTACCCGTCACAAGAAGAGAAAGATGATCCTAAACTCTATGCCAGCAATGTTCGAAGATTAATGGCAACCGAGGTATTTTGGTTTTAACCACAGTAAAACGAGACTTTTGGCTCGTGTGTTATATTGTTTACCAACCCTTTGGCTTCTTCAGGGTAACATGATTCTATCGGATTTGGGACTTGGCGACAAAAGGATATATCACGCAACTCTGAATGGTAATCTTAATCAAATCCGTGATTTCCATCAGAAAGAAGAATGAAATTTTACTGGCCTGACAATGTTGTAATGTTAGAAGTTATTACCCCAAAAAAAACAACCATGACCAGTGATTGAGAATAATGGATCTGTGAGACTAAATAAAAAAATCCAAAACTTTGATTGCACAACTCTTGAGCTTTTGTGTCCTTTTAACTATTGTGTTATCTAGTGAGTTTTCATTGAATAAGTCAGAAAAAAAGAAGCTGTGGCTGGGATGGGGAAACTTTGAGGCATGTAAATCTGAAGCAATCTCTTTCATGTTCATGCAGGTTTGTTTTGCAAAAGCTAAACTCTATGGACACTCGAAATTCGTGGTCCGTATTATTATATTTTATTCTTAAGATAAGGAAACACTTTTAAACACAAAGTTTAGTTTTAAGTAATATACACAAAGCTCATCTATAATCTATTTATATATTCATTTCTGTTTCCTGCTGAAGCAACTTTAGATTTACATACATACATACACCATATAGCTCTTCATCCTCCTTAGAACTTCAATGAAGATCATCGGTTTGGTTCAGATCTTGCAGCAGGAGAGTTGAGAACTTTTTGAAACAGAAGGAAACAACAGTAGCTTGACCTTGTAATATATGGTGGTGAAGCTTAACTTTGTTTCTTCCTTCTTATGGATGAAACAAATCTACAAAAAGAATAAACAAACAGAACAGATGCTATTATAGGTAGATGGGACACAAACATATGAATAAAACTAGCTATGGTTCTTCAGCTCCTCCTTCTTCTCCTTCTTCTTGTTGTATCATGTTCACAAGCATATCGACTTGCTCTTTCAACATTGTGTTCTCTCTTTCAATCTCTGCTCTTTTGCTTCTCTCTTGTATTAGCTGAAGTTGCAGGTGCTCTAGGCACCGCGCATCCTCTTCAAGCTGCTCGTTTAGTCCACCTATCTCTCGATCCTGCCAGAATCACTAAATCAAGATCCCCAGCGATGAAATAACACATCTGCATTATGTGTGCATTGTTTTACCTTTCGGTTCATTTCTTGGACAGCGATTCTTCGCATGCTCTCAACTACATCAACATTCACCAGCTTCCTCTTCTTACCAACCAACCAGCCTTTCGGGTAGTTAGCAGACTCGAAATCTGGGGGTGGGAGCAATGAATCAGCGGATGTTGGTCGCTTTCCGTTGAAATTTGTAATGGGTTCGAGTGGCTCAAACAGAGCTTTCCTTTTCTCGGACAGAACAGGAGTTGTGGTCATCGGTTGTTCCCCTAATTTATCAGTGTCCATTGTTGTTGCTGTTGTTGTCTCATTCTTCTCTGGCGTGACCTCCATAACAGCTTCTGTTCCCTTATCTGGATTCACTGATGCTGCTGCAATCGAAATTGTTGATAGCTTTTGAGTTCAAAACTCACACAACATATAAACAAAACGGATCAGAGCAAAACCAAAGTTTTAAACTTTATGATTTCTCAAGGCTTAATAAACAAAGAGATATGAAGGCTTAAAAGCTCAGAGAGGTGAAATGATACTAGTTTCCAAATTCTTTCAGACCAAGAACTAAAAGAGTTAGAAGAAAAATCTACAAGATCTTTGGTGGGCTTAAGAAAAAAAAATTAAGAAACAGAGAGAGAGAGAACCTGATCTTTTTCTTGATTTCCAAGCGATTTTGGGGGTAGAGACAGGGAAGAAACCGCCGACAAAACCATCAGTTAGTGTCTTCTTGTTCTTCATCATCGTATCATCTTCCTCAAATCCAGCTCCTTTCTCCATCTAAACTCTGAAAATTAAACAGACATGCGACTTGGGAGAGAGAGAGAAGAAGAAGATAACGTACAAGGGATCGTATTCCCTTAGAGAGAGAGAGAGAGACTTCTCTTGTCTGT
This sequence comes from Anastatica hierochuntica, assembly GCA_900406275.1. Classification (NCBI taxonomy): domain Eukaryota; kingdom Viridiplantae; phylum Streptophyta; class Magnoliopsida; order Brassicales; family Brassicaceae; genus Anastatica; species Anastatica hierochuntica. Next base: position 15,259 of record OVAN01000528.1, read on the forward strand.
TGGATTTCAGTTGAACGGTAATGATTTAGCGTTTTGGTTAAGTTTTTACCAAAAGCCTTTTGCGTTGTGTTTCACGACTTCTTTGTGTAAAATGTTTTTCCTTTTCTTTTTGAAAATAAAAAAATTAGAAGTCGAAAATAGTTGTCTCATCGTTTTCTCTTATGTGGGACCCCTTCTTTTTTTTTCCCCGTTTGCTTCTTCCTTAGCTTATATTTCATGCATCCTTTTTAAAATGATTAAAAAATCATATTTCAAACCATTTTTTCACATATACTTTTTTGAAAATTTGTACAACTTTATGAAAAAAGTAGTAAATCTTTGTTTCGATTTTTCTGTTGAAATATTTTTGAGTTTTGTTTCGATCAGAGTTGGTTATGGTTTGGATTTATTGAGTACGAACATACGCCTCGCCCACGAATGATTAAATTAAGTATTAAGCATGTGATTACTTTTTATAATATAGTCAATGTAATACTATAATCAATGACCCGTTGATAGTTTCGACTCATTCAAAATAATGTCCTTTGGTTTTCTCATAATGTAATTTTTCTTAAATTGTTTTGTTTTTTTGGACTTTAATTTGCAGTTCTATCTGCCACTTGTAATTTGAGAGATGTATTAATTGGTGATTTTTAATGAGCTTTTACAAAATTTTGATGTATCCTGAAAATTGTAGTGATTCGCTACTAAAATTTTTATGTGATTCTATATAAATTATATAATTTGACTATTTGTATTTTAAAGAAAATATCTTAAAATCACTTAAAATCTACTAATTACAATATTTTAAAATAAATATGTTTTGAAATCGCTATTTCAAAAATAATAAATTTTGATTTTTTTTTTTAAAACATAAATTTTAGATTTTAATACAAATTAACCGTAACTATAAATTGAATATACCCTCCTTAATTCAAATTAGCTACACTATAGACTTATGATGAACTTTTTATGTCTTAAGTAGTCAAAAGTATATAGGGGACTTTTTTGTATTTAAGAAAAAAATATGTGCACCAAAGAAAATTTGTTTTACTTTTTATCAAATTATACATTTTGACATTTTTAACTGTTTCCATCTTTGGTCAACATTTGTTGTGTTTTGGGCACGAGAGTCAAATTATTAATTGGTAAAAATAAAAATATTTGGAATTTTGCAGTGAGCATATGCCACGAACCAGAGCATCTTTCTTGAAGTTTGTAATTTCTTGAAATGTGAGTCTTATTATAATCTGCAAATATATTCGGTAACCTATTCCAATTTCGATAATATTATCCCAAATTGTAATAAAATGTAAGTTTGGGCTCATAAGTAAATTTTACATTATTTGTCATCTCGAATTGGGCTTTGGCCCATTAACCTTATATGCTATCCTTCAAACTGGGCTAAAGACCCAAATAAAGATCGATTCTACACATCTTGCCGTTTTGAGAAACAATAAAAGGAACTCATGCCGGCTAAATCGCACAGAACAACAACAACAAAATCGGAGAGACTTTTTTTTTTCCCTTTAGTCTACCACCAATTTTGCTTCGCCGATTCAGATCTTGGCGACAACCTGAGTAGGGTTCTTGCTCAAGGCTAGGGTTTCTTCTGTGTTGAATCGAAGAACACGATTCTCACTTTTGTCTGTAATTCGCTATTGGGTTCTGGGTTTTTGGTTTTGTTCTGTGTTGAATCGAAGAAAGGTTCTCACTTTATCTGTAATTCGCTGTTGGGTTCGTGTGTTTTTCATCCATGGGTAGGCACGATAGTTCATCGGAGGAAGAGGAGAGAGTGAGAAGTAGAGATAGGAGAAGACGAGAGAGAAGCCCTGATGGTAGGCGTTCGAGGATGGAGATGGAGACTGAAGATAATGATGACCTTAAGAGCTCACGAAGAGATCTCGATATTTCTGGTGGTGTTGATTCTGATGATCGGAAGTCCAAGCGAGTGGAGAAACAAAGAGAGAGAAGCCCGAGATATTCGAGAAAAGATCGAAGAGAAGTGGACTCGGGTTCTGAAGATGATGAAGAAAGGGATAGAGGTAAAAGAGTGGAGATGGATAGTGATGCTGATGGCGAGAGGAAGGTACGTGAGGGAAGAAATAAGGATAGAGTTAGGGAAGATGTTTCTTCTGATGAAGACGATGGGAAGCATCGTTCAAAGGATAGTTTAGATGGAAGAAAGACTCGTAGAGGTGTGGAAGATGAAGTTAAGGATGATTATGAGAGGAGAGGAAGGAAGAGAAGCCCTAGAGACAAGGAGAAACAGGGTAGAGAGAGGAGTCATAGGGGTAGTAGAGTGATAGCAGATAAACCTTCTGATGAAGAAGATGATAGGCAGAAGAGCAGGAGAGGTAGGCGAGAAAGTGAGAGGAAACGTCGAGATCATCAGGAATATGACGACGATGAGGAAGGTGAGATCAAGGGTGAGAGAAGAGGAAAAGAGAGGAGTGACAGAGGTAGTGAACGGAGGGAAAGGGAGTTGTCTGATGGGCATGAGAACGGGAATCGACGTAGGGATATTGAAAGGAAAGATAGGTATCGGATAGACGATGGAGTTAGGGATGGAAAGGAGAGGAGACGCGGTGATCGATATGATGATAGTCAAAGGGACATAGCGAGAAAGGAAGATATCAAGAAAAGGGAAGAGAAAAGTGAAGTTGCAAAGCCCAAGTTGCCAGAACTCAATCCATCTGATAGCAATGCTGCAGCATTGGGAAAGACTGGTGGAGTTTATATTCCTCCGTTCAAGCTAGCACGCATGATGAAGGAGGTGGAAGATAAGAGCAGCATAGAGTATCAACGGCTTACATGGGATGCTCTCCGTAAAAGTATTAATGGGCTGGTGAATAAAGTTAATGCAAGCAACATCAAGAACATAATCCCTGAATTGTTTGCTGAAAATCTCATCAGAGGAAGGGGACTCTTTTGCCGTTCGTGTATGAAGTCTCAAATGGCATCTCCTGGATTCACTGATGTCTTTGCTGCTTTAGTCACCGTTGTTAACACCAAATTCCCTGAAGTTGCTGAACTTCTATTGAAAAGGGTTGTTTTGCAACTAAAGAGAGCATATAAGCGTAATGACAAGGTATGTCTTTTCATGCTCTCCCGATCAATAAGTTTTTCAAGCATTTAGAATTATATATGTCTTACCTCATTTTAATGGTTCGTTTTTGCTCTGGCAGCCTCAATTGCTTGCTGCTGTAAAATTTATAGCGCATCTAGTAAACCAACAAGTCGCCCTGGAGATCATTGCACTTGAACTAGCCCATGTACTTCTGGAAAACCCGACTGATGACAGTGTCGAGGTGGCTGTTGGGTTTGTGACAGAGTGTGGTGCGATGCTTCAAGATGTTGCACCAAAAGGATTGCATGGTAAAAATCTTTTCACCCTCCCTTTATGCTCATGGGAATTTTTTGTTTAGCGTATTTTGAGAATTAGACTGCTATCATATTCTAGTTCATCTCTTAGTAAATGGCAATGTTAAAATCTGGTGTTGTATCTAAATGATTCACTTCTCACATTAAACCATTTTTAATGGCATGCATGTTCTATATTGCCGTATCTCTTCCTTTTATTTGCGTTTTCTAAGCTTTCCAGTTTTTAAAACAGGGATTTTTGAGCGGTTTCGTGGTATATTGCATGAGGGAGAGATAGATAAGAGAGTTCAGTATTTGATTGAAGAGCTCTTTGCTATCAGGAAAGCTAAATTTCAGGTAATTATGCATTAATACACAACTTGGTTGAATTATATTCTGATATTATGGGTTGTGTGAAAGTTGATACTATGCTTTGTTTTCACATATAGCATGATTCTCATAAAAAATTGTGTGAATGGTTTACTTTCAGGGTCATCCAGCTGTTCGTCCTGAGTTAGATCTTGTGGAAGAAAAATATACGCACGAAGTATCTATTGATGATGAAATAGATCCCGAAACTTCTCTTGGTAAGCTTGGTATATGAAGTTCACGCTATGATTCTGGAGAGAGAGGTTCCTTTTGGTATTATTAAAATCGCTCTTAATTTTACGTTTTTCTCTCTTTTTTCTGTTTGCAGATGTTTTCAAGCCTGATCCTGACTTTCTTGAGAACGAAAAGAAATATGAGGCGCTGAAGAAGGAGTTACTTGGTGAAGATGAGTCTGAGGATGAAGATGGCTCTGATGCTAGTTCAGAGGATGATGATGAGGAGGAAGATGAATCAGATGAAGAAGATGAAGAACAAATGAGAATAAGAGACGAGACGGAGACTAACCTTGTTAATCTCAGAAGGACCATCTACCTGACCATTATGTCCAGCGTTGATTTCGAGGAAGCAGGTCACAAGTTACTTAAAATAAAGCTTGAACCAGGTCAAGAGGTAACTCCTTCCAAACCTCTGATAGTCTATACTTCTGCTTTAGTGTTGATGTTTCATCCATCTTAAAGTTTTGTGATTTGCTGGAAGCACACAAGGTTTATAACGTCTTTTCCGTTCAATGTTTGCAGATGGAACTTTGCATCATGCTCTTGGAATGTTGCTCTCAGGAAAGAACATATCTGCGCTACTATGGTTTGTTGGGTCAGCGTTTCTGTATGATCAACAAAATTCATCAAGAGAATTTTGAGAAATGTTTTGTTCAGCAGTATTCCATGATACATCGCCTCGAGACAAACAAATTGCGTAATGTGGCCAAGTTTTTTGCCCATCTACTGGGCACAGACGCTCTCCCCTGGCATGTGCTTGCCTACATCCGGCTCACCGAGGAGGACACAACTTCGTCATCTCGTATCTTCATTAAGATCCTCTTTCAGGTAACTAGAACCAACAACACAATCCTTGAAGTCGAAACTCATTTTACTATTTAAGAGTTGTTTTGTCTCATTGGTTTTATTTGCAGGCGATTGATTAGTTCCGCGTTTCATATTTGACTGATCTGAAACTATGGATATGCAGCACAATTAGGACTCGCTTCTAATGTATTTTACTGGTTGTTGATTTGGGTTTTACGGATTTTACGATGATTGCAGGAATTGTCAGAACACTTGGGGATTAGGCTGCTCAACGAGAGGCTTCAGGATCCAACAATGCAGGAATCACTTGAATCTATCTTCCCAAAAGACAATCCGAAGAACACGAGGTTTGCAATCAACTTCTTCACATCCATTGGTCTTGGAGGCATCACAGAGAATCTCAGAGAGTACCTGAAGAACATGCCGCGGCTCATCATGCAACAACAGAAGCAAGTTGCAGAATCAGAATCATCATCTGGATCTGAAAGTTCTGATTCTGATTCATCATCCTCTTCCGATTCTTCTTCTTCTTCTTCTAGTTCAGAGGAAAGTGACAGAGAGAAGAAGAGGAAGCGAAGAAGAAGATCTTAAGAGGCAACTACTATGTTGGTCATTTTCATGAATTTTCAGTTTGTTTTGGTTAAATCAACTTGGAGTTTACATGCCCGACTCAATGAGCAACTTGAGTTCTTGTTCTGAATTGTAATGTTTTTCTTCATTTCTGTCTTCAAATTTAAAGATGTTTTTCTTTTTAATTGGAAGTTACTGACACTGTCCTAAAATGATAAGAACAAATAATATAGCTTTCACTATTATGTTGATATATTATTTAAAATTTGATAGTACTAGAGATATGTTATTGGCAGATTTGTGATCTACAGAATATATACAATTTTATATGAATACTTTGATGAGAATCATGAGATATTTTCTTGAAACCGGATAGTGAAATTCCCATGGAATTTTTTTTTGTATTTTTGTCTTCAAATTAATTTGGATAAGAATGTGTAACGATCAGTCGTCTATTTCAATATCGGTTTTTAATAAGTAACCGCAAGTTTTAAAATTTAATATAATAAAAATTTTACAAATTCGGTTCTTAATTTCACGATATACTGAAAAATATATGATTATGGTGAAAAAAGTATTTTGAATTTCGCAAAAAAAAAATTGTTAGTTTTGTGTGAAACTGCCCACAGTATCTAAAACATACTTAATTAGTGAGGAAAACTAAATTGTACCTAATTTTACATCTTGAAATATATTAAGACCAAGTAAACTACCCACCAACCTATCAAACATCTTTCCTCAACTTTCACATTTTGTTTAAACCACACACAAAAACCAAACATAGTTGAATAATTTTCTCTAATTTAAAAAAAACAAAATTTTAAACTTAAAACATAATAATAACAAAAAAGTAGGAATGGATAAGTGTTTTTTATCTATGTATAAAAAATAGTAAAAAAACAATTTCGCTTGGAAATAGGTAGTGTTATGGATAAGGACATTTTCAGATAAAAAATAAAATAAAACAATGAGTCACCGTTTCAATTTCTCCTCTCTATAAATAATAATCTTCTTCTGTTTTCTCTCCTTTATCCAGTCCATTAAAACCATTATTGAACCTTAAGATCATTAAGACAACCAAAAAAAAACTCTCTCTTTTTACTTTACTTTTTCAAGAAATCAAAATCTTTTGGGTTTTCTGTTTGATTCCATCTTTAAAAAATATGACTATTGCTTTGACGATCGGAGGAAACGGGTTCTCGGGTTTACCCGGATCATCATCGTTTTCATCTTCTTCTTCTTCTTCTTCATCGTTTCGATTAAAAAACAGCAGAAGAAAGAACACGAGAGTCATCTGTTCTTCATCTTCTGTTATGGATCCGTATGAGACTCTTAAGATCCGACCCGATTCGTCCGAATATGAAGTCAAGAAGGCTTTCAGACAGCTCGCTAAAAAGGTTTTGACTTAGATCTGATAGATTTGGTCCTTATGGGTTTTTTAAATCTCATATCTTTTTTTCTTATAAATTTGTTTTTTTGATTTTTTTGCAGTATCATCCTGATGTTTGTAGAGGAAGCAATTGTGGGGTACAGTTTCAGACAATCAACGAAGCGTACAATGTTAGTGTGTGTTTGTGTTTATGTAAAACATTTGATTTCATTTCTCTGTAATAAAAATTGATCTTGTTCTTGTGTTTGGATGTATTGAAGATTGTGTTGAAGCAAATAAAGAATCAAATGGAAGGAACAGATGAATTTGAGCCGTTCGATGTAGCTGATGAGGGATTCAATGGAATGTACGATCAAGATTGCGACACGTGGGAAGAATGGATGGGTTGGGAAGGAGCAGGAACACGAGATTACTCATCTCATGTTAATCCTTACGCTTGATGGGGGCTTGAGAGAGAGACAAACAAAAAGCATTTTCACAAAAGTTTCGACAAATCATCATCGAAAATGTGTACATAAATAAATAACAATCAGAGACTTTGAAAAAAGAAGAAGAATGTAAATATTTGTAAATTGTCTCATTAATGATGTTAAAATGTACTAAAATCTCTACTTCGTGTAAATCTATCTCAATATTCAAAAGACTTTTAAGCCTTCTACTTGAATTTTGACTTTTTAAAACCGGGAAGGGTCAAGTTCTATTCTATGATTGCTACCAAATCATTAAATTATCTAACGAACTTCGGAGTGGTTAATATTTGACGTGCGCGTTCGGTTTTTGGTGGTTTTTGACAATTGGTAAATGGTAACCATAAAGAGATCAAAAGAATTTGGTTGATTCTGGTTTGGTTTGATTGAATTAGATAACCATGTGCCTTTATTTTATATATTTTTGAAATAATTATTTTAATTATTTTAGGATATTATTCGATGATTAATTTTAGTTACTTTTGGATATTTTTCGAAATATTCAAAATAGTTTGTTTCGATTTTCAGTTTTTTTTAAATACAACTAGAGTTTGACCCGTGCAACTTCGAGAGTTTTTTTAAAATAATTTTATATATTATTAGTTATGTTTAGATTTTTTGAGTATAGAGTTTATAATTTTTGGTTATTTCGAGTTTGGGTTCGGGTTTAAGTTCAAAACTTTTAAAATTTTTAGTTATATCGAATTTTGGGTTCAGTTTACATTTGAGATTTTGGAACTTTCAGATTTCTTCGGATACTCGTATGTGTTCAGTTCGGATAATATTCAATTCCCGAGATATTGTGAAAAAAACCCGTTAGAGTATTTAAAAAACATTAGATGACTAGACCTAAATTTTTATAGTTTATATATTATTTATAAATTTTTATAGATTTTTCTAAATTGATAATTTTAAATTGTGTTGGTTTACAATTTTTATAGTTCTTAAGTGAAAAGAATATTATAATATTCTAATATGTTTGTTGGAATATGTAAATGAGTAATTATTTTAATTTATTAGATACATTTAATAAAATTTCTAAAATATGTTCATTTTGAAAAATCACACATGAAAATGTCTATGTCTTCCCTTTTAATAAGATAGATAACCATTCACATATTTAAGAAATCCAATTTAATTTTGGTTATGCTGTCTTTCGCTTCTTCGATTTTGATCGATATGTTCATCCAACTAGTTAATGATGGATAATAGATCTAGGTATTTTCAATTGGATCCGTTTCGGATTCATTTGGCTTTAGATTTTTGGTTGTACAAAGTTTAGTCCTATTTAGATATTTTAAAATTTTGAATAGGGTTCAATTCGGTTATATTCGGATTCGGATCGAATTTAAAAATTTAAAAAAATATACGAATATAGCCGAATTTTTTCGTATTAGGTTCGGCATGGCCGGTCCGAACTTTTCCGTAGCCTAAAGCATTTCTAAAAAGTGTGGCTTTCATAGATATATATTGAAGTAAAATTTGGGTTTTTGGATCGGTTCAAATCGGTTCCATTAGGATTCAGATAATTTGGTTATGTCTATCTATGATCCATTTTGGACGAAATGATTTTTAGGTTGATTTGAATTGGATCTTTTTGAGTCGAGACATTTTGGGTCCCGATTGATTTTTCAAAATTTAAAAAGATCTGACTGAGATCATTTATTCAAACGATTTAATTACCCAAAAGTCGAAAAAAATAATATAAAATATTATTTTCTATTATTTTTTTTGGTCGAAAAAATATTATTTTCTATAACATCGCAAAATAAATATAAATTTTAAGGTAATTCGAATATCCGTTTGGTTTTTAGTTTTCAAAATATTCTTAAGTTTAAACCGTTCGAGTTTTGATGGTTATTTAGTGCGGTGCGGTTTCGTCTAAATCAGTTTGGATTCATTTCAAGTTTCGAGAGAAAAATTTAAAAAAAGAGAGAAGTAGTATCTAAGAAAAAGAAGAGTTTCTTAGGGATATTATCGTACTAAATTTAAAAAGAAATATATTGTAGTAAAATCACTTTTAATAAAATTAAAAGTACATGACATCAATCGAGGTCCAACTTTGCTTTCTGTACAGTAACTTGCGACAAACACAGCGACTGGGGTTCTGCTTTTTGCCGGCGACTGGGGTTCGTTGCCATCGCCGGCGAGATCCTTTAGCTCGTCTTTTGTTTTATTTGCCCGCCAACACTCTCTACTCCGAGGCTCGAGATGCTCGACGTTCTATTTTCCAATTTCACGGCGATTTCGTCGTGTCCGATCGATTGGGTCTCACGGCGTTGCCGGTCTATGGCTGCTGGAGGGTGGGCGAGGGTTGAGGTGTAGAGTTTGTGGTGGTTTGGGTCGGTTTAAGCATGAATTTTTCGTGCCTCATGTTTTAGTTCTTTGTATTTGTTTTTATGGGATGATTCTAGTGTTAGATTACTATAAGATCAGGTTTGCCTTTGTGGAGATAGTGCTTTAGAGGAGAAGTGTTGAGCGTCTTTCTCCGTCTCGTTCTTGTCCTTTTCGTTGGTCTAGGTTTATCCAACGTTAGAATGGTGTCTCATTTGGGTAGTGGTTCTATGGTTTTGACTGTCTAGGCGGTTGTGGTTCGTGAGAGAGGTGCCTTCTTCCTACTAGCTAGGAGCGACGGTTTGTTCCGGATCCTCAGTAAGTGCATAGAGCTTCTAATCGTCGATCGTAGATTGTTCAAATTTGCTCTTCCGTCTCCGATCAGGGATGATGATCACCGGTGATGCTTGTGGCTTCTTTCGCGTGTGAGCAATATAATGAGTTCCGTTCGTAATTCATCCCCAATAATCTCGACTAGTGTAGCTCATCTCTATTTCTCTTTCGATCGTTTTCATGCTCTTCCTAGTTGGTTTTATTTGTTTGATCTTTTGTATTCTTTCACTAGTTTCATCTTGTTTTTAGTTGGTTTGGTTTGTTATATTTCCTTTTGGTTCCGAGATTTCTTCTTAGAATTCTCGATTTTTGACCCCGGAAAGGTGTTATCCTTTGTCGGTTTTTGGCTCCGGAAAGACTAGGTATTTGCCGGCTATGTATGAATCTAACGTTCATTGGAATAATATTATGGAAAAAAATTTTAAAAGTACTTGGAAAAATAAATAGAAGGAAGGTTTGAACATTGAAGAGGAACCCTTTAACTTCTACGCTCAACCATCTATGCTACTCACACCAATAATAAATGGTGGCCTAAAATTTTTTTCTATAATATTTGGCTTATAGGCAATGTTTTATTAGCTTTAATAAATGGCCGGTTTTGAAGTTCGGGTTAGGATATTTTCGGGTCTTTCGAATTTCGAGTTTGGGTCAATAGGGATTTCATGATTTTTTGGATATTTTAGTTTTCGTGTTCGAGATTTTCAGGGGTTTTTTGGACTTTTCAGGTTTTATATGTATTTGTTCATGTTCAGATTTGGTTAAAAAAATATCTGATATTCGAAACACCATGAAACAAAATCCGTTCAAATATAGTACCGAATTTGGTGTGGGTCCGATTCAAGTATTTTTCTCGGGTTCGGTTCAGGGTTTTGCCCACCCGTAATGCATATTAAGTGTTAAACCGGTAGATTTTGAGTTTAAACCAAAGTAAATTTAGTTATAAATCGGTTTGCATTTTGGTTTAACAACCTTAAATAAAATTTTGTCGTCCACTAAATGGCAAAGAGAAAAGTTCTTCCTTCCTTCCTTTCTTTTTGCTTCATTCACTCAGAACAAGTAGGAGAAGACGTCATCAGGCGATTCATTCAACTTTTTTTAAGTTTGTTTTTTCTTTGGTTTCTTCATATCTCGAGATTCGCTTTTACAAGAGGTGTTAATTCTACTGAACAACCTCCAACGTTTTCGTGATCTTTTCCTCCTTGTATGGTTTTCGGATGATCCATGATCAACCCGATTCGATGATAAGTGCGTGATTCTAAATCTGAATCCTTTGAGGTGTGTGTGGTTTTATTTTTGTAATATCCTTCGAAAGTTTTGATTTTTGTGCAAAATTTATTCGATATTTGATCAGTTTGTGATTCGGGACATTTCTGTGAATCTAGACCTTTCTGTAATATTTTCATTCTTTGTACTCTACTCGTGTTTTTGTAGTATCTGGAGATTAGCAACAATGTCTGAGCTCAAAGAGCGTTTGCTTTCTTCAAGACCTGCTTCAGCTATAAACCTAAGAGGTGATACTCTGTCTCGGCCTTCTTCATCAGGGAGACAATCTCTCCTTGGAGTTGATGTTTTGGGTCTCAAGAAGCGTGGACAAGGGCTTAAGTCTTGGATTCGTGTTGATACTTTTGCCAATTCTCAGGTCATTGAGGTTGATAAGTTCACAATGATGCGTAGATGTGATTTACCAGCACGTGATTTGCGTCTTCTTGATCCTTTGTTTGTGTACCCGTCAACTATCCTTGGCCGAGAGAAGGCTATTGTCGTCAACTTAGAGCAGATCCGTTGTATTATAACCGCGGATGAGGTTTTGCTCTTGAATTCCCTTGACAACTATGTGATTCGCTATGTGGTTGAGCTGCAGCAGAGATTAAAGGCAAGTGTTGTAGGCGATCTCTGGAATCAGGACAGCGTTGAATTGAGCAGGAGGAAGACTAGGATATTAGATAATGTGTTCCAGAACTCCTCACCTGATTATTTACCTTTCGAGTTTAGGGCTCTTGAAGTTGCCCTCGAGGCTGCGAGTACCTTCCTTGATTCTCAGGTCAGTCATTGTTTCAGAAATTATTGATGAATCGGTTTTGTTGGCATTATGCTTATATTTGAATTGTTTAACACTTTTAGGCTTCAGAGTTGGAAATTGAAGCATACCCATTATTGGATGAGCTTACTTCAAAGATCAGTACACTAAATCTGGAGCGTGCGCGTAGACTAAAGAGCAGACTTGTAGCATTGACGAGAAGAGTTCAGAAGGTTCGGGATGAGATCGAACAGCTAATGGACGATGACGGGGATATGGCGGAAATGTATCTAACAGAGAAGAAGAAGAGAATGGAAGGATCTTTGTATGGTGATCAGTCTTTACTTGGTTACCGATCAAATGATTGTCTTCCTCTGTCTGCACCAGTTTCTCCTGTTTCATCACCTCCTGACTCTCGGAGACTTGAGAAAAGCTTGAGCATTGCACGGAGCCGGCATGACAGTGCAAGAAGCTCAGAAGGGGCAACCGAGAGAGTAGAGGAGCTCGAGATGTTGTTGGAAGCATACTTCGTTGTTATCGATAGCACCCTCAACAAGCTAACCTCGGTACATAACAGCAGCTTCTTTATGTTCATTCATTATCTCGTTTCTACAGCAGTTAAAAAAGCTTTCTAATCATCTGTTACTGTTCAGTTAAAGGAATACATCGATGATACGGAGGATTTCATCAACATTCAATTGGTATAATACCTTATAAATCTTGATCATAGTTATACCATATCTGCTTAGACAAACATAAAAGTCTGCTGAAAATTTCTAGAATTTGCAGGACAATGTGCGGAATCAACTGATCCAGTTCGAGCTGCTGCTAACTACCGCGACATTTGTTGTAGCCATCTTCGGAGTTGTAGCCGGGATCTTTGGGATGAATTTTGAGATAGATTTCTTTGAACAGCCAGGTGCTTTCAAATGGGTTTTGACCATTACTGGAGTCAGTGGCCTTATTGTATTTTTGGCATTCGTCTGGTTCTACAAACGTAGAAGACTCATGCCTCTGTGAAAGACATACCTGCCCAGACAAGTAGAAGATTGCTATTTTTGTTTATGCTGCTTATACTAGTAATCACCAGATAAAAAATGTCATAAGAGGAAATATTATGAGAATTGACTCTTTTAACAAGGAGCTATTCATCAACTTTCTCATTATATGTGTTTGAGAAAAATTTCATTTATTTGGTACAGAAGAAACCACAGTAAAGACAATGAAATGATACTCATCTGAACTGAACCACACTGGCATATATGTTTCTTTGGTCATGGAAAAGGAATGAACAGATCCGATCCATTCACAGCATGTATCTGACTAGACTAAAGTCTCTGCAGAAAGGTTTCCAAAGGGGGAAGATAAGAAAATAGATTGGATATAGATGACTACTTCTCGGAAGGGGAAGATGATGAGAGACGGGCTTTTCGAGCTTTATCAGCTTTTTCCATGTAATCTTGGTGAGACCTATGCTTTGATCCTGAAAGAAACCACATGACCAGATTGGATAAACCAGTGAGTGATGTAACAAAACAAACATTGTATGCTCTTAACCATTGGGATGCAACCAAACAAATACACAGTACTACTGAAAAGATGTGTAGAAAGGATTGAGAGATTTGTGATCATAATATGAAAAGCAGACAAACACGGTAGGATTGCGATCCTGCAAGTCTATGATCCTAACAACATTAAACACTGTGACTCACTTCTCATATATCATCAAACTCCATATGTTGTCATTCTATCATTTGATTCCATTTGCTAAAAGATTTCGAAAGTCCGAAACTTTAAGCAGCAATCCAAAACTTTGTCGTCGATATCGAAAATGAAAACATTCATCTGGAAGAAAACTATTGACTTTCCAATCTTAGCCTTCCTTGTATCATCGGAATCCAAACAGATCAGAAAATCGAAAACGAACCTTGATTCATTAGATACCAAGGGATTCCGAAGATGACGGTGATGATCCCGATCCCAGCTAAAACATGCTTCTTCTCCCCACTGTAGACATAGTGCTCCATCTTTGCCCTAAATCCTCCTCCTCCCAATTTCGAAGCTCCTCCATTGCTATTGCTCTCATTCGCCATTTCCTTCAACTTCTCCGATTCAGATTCTTCTTCTTCTTCTAGGGTTTATCAGGAGATTTCGATTTTGGGAGGTTTTACGACTATCTTAAATGGGCTTTATTAGGCCCACTAATATTAACTTTATTTATTACTAAACTACACCCATCTTTTACTATATATCACATTTAGCACCATTAACTTTCGTCAATTACTAAATTTACCCACAAGAAGCTTTTGGAATTCCCCTTAAACCCTCCTCACTCCTCCTCACTTCCGGTGAGCTATGGCTGCGATAATTGCGATCGGTAGGAGATTAACTCGAGCGCAGCAATGGCGGATTGTTCAACATCAATCTCCGCTCCGTTCAGTGTCGAGATCGTTTTCTATCTCATCTTTCAACATTGCTTCTTTCTCTTCAGCATTTCATCGAACAGGTCTTGTGCATTCTCAAATCTTAAGCCATGTCTCACATTTTGTCTCGTCCAATAGCTTCTCCACCCAAACCATCTCCAAAAATTTTGATATCCCTCAAGCCTTGGCTCCCTTGGAACAGGGTCTGACTGATTTAATCAGACGGGTCTCTGAGCTAGAGACGGAGGTGGAAGCCATGGATTCTCTGGAGGAGTCATCTTTTGATCTCAATCATGATTCTTTGTACTCTTTGATCTGGGAGTTAAGAGATGAATGGAGGCTTGCGTTTTTGGCATTCAAATGGGGAGAGAAATGCGGCTGCGATGATCAGAAAGCTTGCGATTTGATGATCTGGGTTTTGGGTAATCATCAAAAGTTCAACATAGCTTGGTGTTTGATCCGTGATATGTTTCGTGTTTCAAGAGATACTAGAAAGGCCATGTTTCTCATGATGGACAGGTTAGTTCTCAGTCTTCTTCTCAAATTTTTATGTTCACTTCGTTGTAATATAGAAAGATTGAATTGCTTGTATTGGTGTTGATGTTAGATATGCGGCTGCGGATGATACTAGCCAGGCTATTCGAACATTCGAAATCATGGATAAGTTTAAGCACATTCCGGATGAAGAAGCATTTCAAGGATTGCTTTATGCCTTGTGTAGACATGGGCACATAGAAAAAGCTGAAGAGTTCATGCTTGCAAGCAAAAAGCTTTTTCCGGTGGATGTTGAAGGATTCAACATCATTCTTAATGGTTGGTGTAACATTTGGACTGATGTGACTGAAGCAAAGAGGATTTGGCGAGAGATGGGGAATTACTGTATCATGCCTAACAAGGACTCTTACAGTCACATGATCTCTTGCTTCTCTAAAGTTGGGAACCTTTTTGATTCTCTCAGGCTCTACGATGAAATGAGGAAACGAGGGTTGGCTCCAGGGGTTGAAGTTTACAGTTCTTTGGTTTATGTGTTGACCCGTGAGAATTGCTTTGATGAAGCTATGAAGCTTTTGGAAAAGATGAAGGAGGAAGGATTAAAGCCAGATTCAGTCACCTATAACTCGATTATACGCCCTCTTTGTGAGGCTGGAAAGCTGGAAGAAGCTAGGGATGTATTGGCAACCATGATAAATGGGAAACTGAGTCCCACTGTTGATACATTTCATGCGTTCCTCGAAGCTGTAAACTTTGAAAAAATGTTAGATGTTTTATGCCAAATGAAGATATCTGGTTTAGGTCCTAAAGAAGACACCTTTCGCCTCATTCTTGGAAAATTGTTCAAAGAAAAGCAACCGGAAAATGCTTTGAAGATCTGGGAAGAAATGGGGAGTTTTGAGATAGTGGCTAATCATGCTCTTTACTTGACTACAGTACAGGGACTTGTGACTTGTGGGTGGCTTCCAAAGGCCAGAGAGGTTAATTCAGAGATGAAATCAAAGGGATTCCAAGGAAATCCTAAGCTTGAGAAACTTCTTGAGGAGCAAAAGGTGAAGGGGGTCAGAAAAAGCAAGCAAGCGGAAAGATATTAAAAAAATTGGTTCTCGGGGAGGCCATAATGGTCAACACTCGATTTACAAAAAAGAAAGGGATCAAGAGGAAGTGCCTTTGTTTGTTATTGCAAAAAGAAAAGAAAAGGATCAACATGAGAAGATGATGATGGTGAGCGAAGAAGAAGAAGAAGACTACGATGACTTTGAGTTGTTCTGAAGTAAAGGAACAAACAGAGAATGAAGAGGAAAGAAGATGCAGCAAGAAGAGGTTGGGCTAAATGTTTGTGTAATAAAACTGATGGGCTAATCAATTAGGTTAGGCACAAGTAGTTAAGAATGTGTTGTTGGTTAAGAAACCAAATTAGAATGGTTAAGAAGTGTTAGTATCCAAGTTAGTAGTTAAGGATTTAAGAGAGTGTTTGGAAGTGTAAGTGAACCTGGGAACTAGAAGTAAGGTCATCAATGTGTCTAAGTAATGATCGCTAGTAGAAGAAGACTAATATAAGCATGAGTGTGTATGCGATGTTGTAGTGTGTGCAAGAATGAAATGAAAAAGGGTTGAGAGAAAATCGACTTGCTTTCAAGAGAATAACAAAGAGAGATTGATCTAAGACTGAAACAGAGAGAGATTTGCTTTCAACATAATGTTCACCGGATTTCACTAGAGTTCAATACATTTGCCTATCCTAAAGGAGAATAGCCATGACTCTCCATAAATAACCATTTGCAACCTTACTAATTCAGAAATCCCTTTCGGGATTACATGAAATACGTTGGAATCTAGTCGGTTTCTTGATAGTTATATGCACACAAGTCTTTGGTTGTTGCGCGTGAAGATCGAGTTCAATGTGTTTCAAAGGCAAGTTTTTGAAATCTATCATTGTCCGCTTTTTCGTTCTCGGTGTTCTTTTGTCAATGTATTTTTTGTTTTTTTATGTATAATTATTCTTTGTCATGAGCCATGATGATTGATAAGGCCTTGGATTCTTTTAAGCGTTGCAACATTTCATGCCACATTTCAAGTAGCCATCATTAAAATCCATCAACAAAGCTATGGGTCCATTAGTTATGAACTTGCTGACTTTAGTTGCAACCTGCAAGCTTCTGATAAATTTATAGCTTTAGTTGCTCCTTTAACCTAACTTGGGTCAATCATTGAGAGGATACTCATTAAACACAAGAAGGAACATTTATTTTGCCCTAGTTTTGAGGGCACTTCACTAAGCAGTTAAAAATTAATATGCCTCAAGATCAAGTTGAGAAATGTGACTTTGAGATGAAATTGCAGTTGATCTAGAACAATACATTATTTGATTTTTGTTCTTCTAGGTTTTTGATGAATTTGCATCTTGCTCATAGTTAACTAACATTACAACATAATACAATTCTCTCAAGTTACATCCAACACTTTAGGAAAGGACCAAAATAGAACAGATTAAACCTCAAATTGCTACTCCACATTGCTCTGTTTAACATTTCCGATTTGATCTACTGCCGTAAAACTTTGATGGAGGGGATGGAGAAAATTCGAAGGCAGTTGACGAAATCTCCATTTCCCCTCTCAAGATCCTCACAACTTCACTAATGTCAGGCCGTAACTCGGGCGCTTTCTGCAGACAAGCCAAAGCCAAGTTAATGCACAATCCTGCTTCTTCTTTGTTATACACATCCTTCAATCTCTCGTCAACCAGCTCAAGAACGTTCCCGGACTGAGCCAGTTGCCGACACCAACTCACCAAATTCGCTTTTTCAAGCTTCATCGGCGATGCAAGAACGTGTAAAGGCCTCCTACCCGAGATTATCACTAGGATCAGTACTCCGAAGCTGTAGATATCTCCTTTTTCCATCAAGTAACAGCAACCGCCTCCATACTCTGGTGCTATGTAACACAATGTTCCTCTCATACTCGTCGTGCTGCTTAATTCGCGGCTGAACAAATCCCCACTCCACATCTCACTCCCCATTGATTTATTATTGTTATTCTTCTTCTTGCTGCTGCTGTTGCTTTTCCTTCTCCATCCTCTTCTGAAGCTAAACTCTCCCGCCGCCTCTCCTTCTTGGTCCTCCACACTGTTTTCACCCTTGTGATGGAAACAATATCGGAAATGTGGGAATTTTAAACGATTCTTGAACTTGATTCTTAGAACTCGTATCTTCTTTCTGTTGTTTATCTCATCTTGATGTTCTTCCTCTTTCCACCATTCCTCCATGTTCCTATGCTTCTTCTTCTTCTTCTTCTTCTTTTTCGATTTCTTGTTCGTATTCTCGCTGATCTCTTCCATTGCAAACTTCTCTTCTAGAGTGCCAAACCTAGATTCATTCAAACCAGACTCATCTCGATCTTCTGCTTTATCGATTGTCCTAGTCGAAATCCCCATTTCAGTAGTGCTAATGATCTTCTTATCATCTTCCCAATCCGGATTCACCGTGTGAATCTGACTCCCTATCCATTCCCTTACATAATCTTTACTACACAACTCACCACTCCCTTCTTGCTTCCACCACCAATCTCTGCCCCATTGTTTCGATCCTTTCCCCAAATCAAGAACCGAGTTAGGACTCAAATTCATCTCCTTACTCTGATCAAACTCATGATCCTCACATGACAACAACATATTATGAGTCACTTTCGAATCATCCACATCGTTTAAAGAAACCTCTTTTCCTTTTGTCTCACTCTCCATAGCTAAGCTCATCGAACTCAGATTCATCGCCTTAAGATTACGACTTGTTCTACTGTTCTTCGAAGACGAAGAAGCTTGTAAAGCAAGAGCAAAATCTACCTCATGATGATGCGTTGGAGTATCAATGGCGATATGAGGAGTGCTCTCTCCTCCGAAATTCCCAGAAAGTTCTTGACTTTTCCCCAAATCTTGACTGAACAAATCAACCCCATAACCTCCTTCAACTTTAACTCTAGACAAACCAAAATCTGAAATCTTTGCCCTAAACTCAGAATCAAGAAGAACATTACTTGGCTTGATGTCTCCATGAATCACAGGTGGGTCACATCCAAAATGCATAAAGTCGAGAGCTTTCGCTACATCGAGGATGATACTAAACCTCCTCTCCCAATTCAAGCAACAATCTCCATCTTTCTCGTTGAAGAGAAGCTCTTGAAGACTCTTGTTAGGCATATACTCATAGATCAAGAACCTATGATTCTTCTCGACGCAGTATCCTAAAAGGGTCACTAAAAAAGACGATTTTAAACCGCCGAGAATCTGTAACTCGTTCTGAAACTCAGTCTCCGATTGAAAAGAGAGATTGTCGAGTCTTTTAACGGCGAAAAGCTTCCCGTCTCTTGTAATGCCTCTGAACACAGTCCCAGAACCTCCTTTACCAATCACATTAGATTCGTCGAAATCGTTCGTTGCTAGTTTAAGCTCTTTGTAAGAGAAAAGCTGAAGCTTTGATGATGGCGATGCACTAACATCGAAGAAAGGGATTGTTCTAGAACGGTTGAAAAAAGAAATCCAGAGTTGATAAATGAAGTAGAGAAGTGCGAAGAAGATGACAAGAGAAGATGAGACCGTGAGGATCAAGAAGAGAACACTTGTTCTGTTAAAGAATAGCTTTGGTCGGATTTGATTTGGTTGTCTTGAAGGCATGTCTCTGTTGAAAGAAAGATGGAATCGTTTGTGAACATTCGGTATCTTACTTTCTCTCTCTGCTCTCAGGTTTGCTCTGAATCTAATCGTTGAGAATGTCTCGAGGAGAAAAAAAAAAGCTGTTTCTCAGTTTACTTTATTTTATTTTTTTTACTTTTGATGATAAATTGAAATTATTTGTTTGTGCATTAATTTGGCAAAAAAAAAACATTATTTAATTTTCGACGTAAAAAAAACATTATTTAATTTTCATATAATGACCTAAATGGATATATTTCAATTTCAAACCGTGTAATAATTACATATGGGAAATTAGGAAAAGAAAAGGTTGTAACTTTAGTGGGGATTTGACAAACATTATAAAAAGACAAAAAAAGTAATTAAAAAAAAAGAAAGTTAGGAAATGATAATGTTGTTTTTTAAATGATGATGTTAGTTGCTTTTGGTAGTGGATCATATAGTAATGTTAAGATTATTTTTAATCCAAAAAATGTTAAGCTTATTAGTAGACTTTTTATTTGTTAATATATTAAAATTTCTTTTGTATTCGTACTTGCTTCGCTTGAGTAGGATTGATTGTTTTATCTAAAAGAAAAATAAAAATGAATTTTTTGAATAATTAAGAGAAGAAGAATTTTTTGTTTGTTTTAACTAAATTCAAGAGAAAATAGAAGAAATTAGTTAACGAATCGGGAGGCGAAGTATCCAAGACACTTTGACTGCTTCGGGACCTATGCGTAAATTATTGATTTTGTAATTTTGTTTCTTTTTTTGTCCCCATATCTTTAATATGCAGTTATGCACACATCCCACCACATCTTTTTGTACTACTAATATACTTTTTTTTTAAACACTACTACTAATATACTATACTATCACAATTTTAGAAGAATGAATTGGTGTAGAATAAATTATATTTAGTTTTTAGAAAGTCTAAACAAATAAAAATATTGTGGTGCTTTATGAAAATATCTTCAATTTTTGTTGAGGATTTTCTAACTTCGACTTATATTTTGAACTTAGATTTAGAGTATGCGATGAATTGTGAAATATATACAAGAATTTTGTTCGCCGAATTTTTAGTTTCAAACTGGTACGTTTCAGATAGAATATATCTCCCACAACTTTCATTATTAAACAAACTAATACACTTTTAAAAGAGGTTTCTTGCTTTATTTCAATTTGTGAATAAAAAATATAGATGAACAGTAATACTTCAAAAAACACACAAAAAGCACAAAAATTCGTTTTTCTTTTGTCTTTTTCACTTGGTTTCACCTAAATCTCTTTAACAACCACTCCACATGAAGTTTGAAATTTATTTTTACAGCTTCAGAACTCCACATCTAACCCATTCCTCCTTGCGTAAAAACTTTACCTTACACTAGAATCTAGCTTACAGAAAACTCACTAACCTTTTATTATTCTACGAGGTTCTTGATTCTTCACCGGAGCTACCTGAAGCTGCTTCTTCATTTAGTGGATAAAAAGAAGTTCACATCCAATCTAGAACTTATGGACATGTACTTCTTCTGTCAATGCTACTTTAATAGTCATGTATTCTTCCTCATCAATCTTGAATACAAATCGTGTGACCAAACCTTTGTTGTCTAAGTTTGTTGTCCAACCTGAGTCTAAAACACCATTTGACTCATACTTTAGAATCTTCTCCTCTTCTCCAACATTCTTTCAATGCTTTTAATTATTCATGGCTTCCTTAGACATTTTAGGCTTTTCAATGTCAGGCGCTTTTGCGGAATCCATATCACCATCGTTGAACCTAGATAATTGCCTGATTTCTTTCATTTCACAGTCTTTTGCCAACAAACAACCACAACTTGAGATTCAGACCCATATTCTTCAAAGCTCTCTTTAAACTTTAATTTCTCTGAATTTTCAGATTCTTTTGAAGAGTCTCCAACTTGAGCATACGAGTCTCTTTTCTCAAGACCATATGGAGTAGGTCCTTGAATTAGGTTTTCACCAAATGTCACCTTCTTTGACATCTTCTTTCTTACTTATGCGTCACCTCGAGAAGCATTCTCTTCAACCTTAGGATTTGTTCCTTGTAGATAGGAAGACCCTTGTGATACTTTCCTGAAATGACCCTTTTATTATATTTGTAGAAGTGCACCATGAAATCACTTCCTCTATACTTGCAACCAAGCTTCTCTAACATCTCATCAGAAATCAAATTCTTACTCACCTCCGGTATGTATTTTACATCTTTGAGTATAACCACATAACCATTCAGATTCTTAATTTGAATCTTTTTTACTCCTTCGATGTTTGCATAACTGTTGTTAGATTAACATGCCACCACCATCAGTCTCCTTGAAATCAATAAGACTTCTGTGTCTGATGTATTATGGTATGTACAACTAGAATCCATAACCCACTTCTTCATGGTATCTTGGGTGCTAACAGCTAACACCATAAGTTGCTCAAGTTCCTTTACAAATTTTTTAATATTTGGATGTCTCTTCCTTTTTGGACATTCCTTTTTCCAATTCCCTTCATCTCCACATATAAAACAAACTTCCTTGTCACTTTTATCAACCCAATGCTTTGACTGAAACCTTCCTTTGCTCTTATATCGACATCTCCTCTAATTTAAGTTTCTTGCCCCTTTCTCTATTCTTCCACGTGAATCAACATACCGATCCTCTACGATTGATCTACATTTGTTGAGTAACCATTTCTGTTTAAGCTCAACTTCTTTGGAATAAGTTAAAGTTATGACTTCACTTGCAGTAAATGTCTCCTTTCACGTACTATACTGAAGTGTGTGAACTGGTTCAAATCTGGTGAAAACCCTGACAAGAGTTGAATGGCTTGATCTTCATCTGAGATGGTAACCTTGAGACTCCCCAAGTCTGCAATAGTTTTAAGAAAATGTCCACATTTTCTTTTATCGTCTTATGCTCTTCCATCTTGTAACAAGAGAATTGTTTCTCCACATAGATTTTTGTGGGAAGAGACTTTGTTAGATAATTCTTTTCAAGTGCCTTCTATTGGTTTTTGTGAGAGTTTGTCTCATATCAATTGAGAATACAATCAACTTTTGATTGTTTCTCTTTTACCAAACAACTAGAACTCAATCTCAACAAGAGAAGAGACAACTAACTTATGGTTGAATCCTCTTTATCCTAAGTACACAAACTCAAAGTATTGTGATACTAAACAACGATTAGTCTCAAACTAGATAACACACTCTAATACCTTCCACATCCCCAAGGTAGTAGTTTCGTGTATGACTTTCTCAGGATAAAATCACTTAAGCACGTCCCCAATAGACTTTTTACTCGAAGATAAGATCACTTGCCTCTTGTTCTGCCTTGTTATATACCATGTAAATTGTCCCTTGCACGTAACCTTCCTTTCTCCTGCGTTTTGATACCACTTGTTGAAGATATTTCAACCATGATTTGTGCTTTGAACTTAGACTTAGCGTATGCAATGAATATGAAATAGATACAAGAGCTTTGTTTACCAAGTTCTTGGCCTCGAATGTGCATCTCGGGTGAGATCTGTCTCCCGCAACCGTCCACTATCAATCAAAGGAATATAACACCTCTAAAGGAGGTTTCTTGTTTGTTACAATTTGCAAATAACAAAGAAGACTATAAAAATAGCAACACCTCTAGAAGCACATATTAAAGCACAAAGACTCGAACTTTGTTTATTTTTTCTTAGTTTTTCACTCTCACAATTTCTCTCTAACACATCACACTTGTTGTATCTTTGACTGCTCATTTCTCTTTCTTGCTTTTGTTAGGGTTTCTTCTTCTTCACCACCATTTATATGCCTCATTTACACTTTGAGTCTTTAACCCTAACCAATGGTTGAAACCTCTTTTTCTCTCTTCTCTTGTGTAAATGACCTTGGTCCATGAGACCCATTTGGATTGTGAATTGGAGTCAAATCACAATAATTTTTTGAAACAAAAGGGATATTTTATATCCAATAAAAAGATTCGGAGTGGTTATTTGCTAATATGGTTTTTTTAATATCCCATGCAAGAGACATTAACACAAACATGCAATTTTGTAAAAGATATTACCTCAATAGGCATTTTCCCACACTTGAACACTTTTGGGCTTCCATATTTATGATTAATCCAATAATACCCCTGCAGCTAATTTGAAATATTTAGAAGGTGAAACTAGACCAGTTGATAAACAAATAATATTTTATTAGATGTTCGCTGAGGTTAAGTGGAGAGCAATTAAGAAGCTACACATATTATTATGTGTCAGACCCAATTTTTTACTATTTATTTGGAGATTTTTTAGAAGCAACATGTGTTATGGTGGGATATTTATTTATTTACATTCATTTAATAGTCACAACTGAAACTGCTTTGTACGACTGGTTAGGTACATCCAAAAATTGTTGTCCATTACATCAACAAGCGATATATATATATATATATATATATATATATATATATATATATATATATATAAAAGAGNCGAATAAGTGTGCTAGTCCACAAGATGCTATCCAAAAAAGTACGAAAGTCATGGACATTGTATTTCATGTGGGAGAATTATGGTAACCAGTTATCTCATACAGATGGATGGAAAAGTAAAGGATGAATAATCCATAACCATATGATGTCATTGAATATTGATGGAAAAAGTCCGAGGAACAAATGGGTTTGAAGAAGATGATATGATGGACTAGAAAAACGGTACAAAGTTAAGAGTTTGTCCATTCGTAGAAGATAAAAAGTTAGGCAGCATAGCTCTGGATGAATGATGTAAAAGTTAACGAATTTATGAATAATAATGTTACAATGGAAAAATGAGAAACCAGGTGACGGTAGTCTTTTCATGGATGTTGATAGGTGGATATAGATATTGTGCAGATTTCTCGGTAGTAATTGACAATGAAACTTGACTTGGGTTTTGGTTGTGGATAAACAAGAGTCATTGTGGCTAACACGATGATGAGTGGATAATAATCAGACACACAAATAATAGGACGTAAAATCGTGGACGCTGAATTTGTTAATATGAATTGGATGGGAACGAGATTCGATATACTGTTGGATATAAAACTGGGGATGGAAGGTTACATAAAACAATGACATAAAATTCTGTCAAATTTGGGGTCAATTAAGAGATAGTTAGCTATTAGTCTATAAGTAGAGTTGCTTAAAACCTACAACCGACCTAACATAATCTTAGCCGATGGTTTATCTTTGGTATAGTACAAAATCCAATGCTTTATAAATGAATTGCTGCTAACGAGGATGATGAGTTTATATTCCATATATGGAAAACAACACACTGATATTTAATCAATGTAATATTAAAGGGACCAATAGACAAATAGGACAACGATGGATAATAGCTCTATGGACGGTAATACACTATACATATTGGTGTGGACGATAGCATGTGAGTTACAGAACATGATTAAGAACTTGATGATAATGGTGCCAAGTAGTGTTTATACAGAAAATTTAGTTACTTGAATTTGGAAAGTAAATGTTGCAATAACTAAAAACAATGTAAATATATAGTCAATCATGTATTAAGCAACAATCTAGGAGGTTAAATGTGTGTGGCTTATACGCAGTCATACCTAAAATAATCTTAGCCGATGGTTTTGTTGATTATAATACATAATCCAACGGTAGGAAAATAACCTCAGCCGATGGTTTGGTTACCTACACACCCTGATAACGCTTCTCCAGTGAATATGTCACATAATCATCGTTTATGCTGCCACATCCATATATAGCAAACAATATATTCATAAATATATCAACTTAGAGTTACAACTTGATATTACCACATCCATATCGTTTATGTCGAGATGTGAGTTCCTGTAAAACTATATGTATGGTTACCAATTAAGAGAAATATAATCTTAAGAAAGTTTTTCACTAGTACCGTCTGATTGTCCACTGATTTGTGTCCATAAATTGTCACATGCATGTTGAAAATTATAGAAATCTCATGTTGTTAACTACACGAGTAATTTTGCATGATTAATGCTTGTATAGGACATGGTTTTATGGACATAATTCAATGAATTACAAAGGCAAAAGTATGCGAGGGTGGGACAACGACAAATGGGGGAAAGTGACGCGTTAATATTTGAATTATATAATATAATACATAGAGGGACCAAATGGAGGAATAAAACAACAATGGACAATGAATCTATGGACGAACATTGGACATATTAGAATGGACGATAACATGTGAGTTATTGGACATAATTAACAAATGGATGATAGCCTTTTGGTTTCTGAGTTCAGTGTTCTCATTCTCGTCTTCTTTTTTCCAATGCCAATTACAGAAGAAATGTAAATTTAATACTTTGTTGATTTTATAGATAAATAGTCTAAACCGCAAAAAGGGGTTACCTCAAAAAGAAATACCAAATCATCTGGCTTAGTTGAAGAGGAAAAATAGACATAGGTCTCCAACATCCTATGTCAAACCCAATTGTATGTCCATAATCGTTAGTCCATGAAAATAAGTCATAAAATATTATAACTAGTATATGTACAACTAAAGCACATTATTTTTGGAAAATTATAATATTATATCCATAACTTCCTTCCCTTGGTGGGAGGTGATGTTTTGGTTAGCAGATAAAAGATACATAATTAAAAGATAGTTTTGTCACTAGTACCTCCCGAATGTCAACATGGTTCTGTCCAGTCATGGTCCCTTGCGTGATGAATATAATAAAATTTTTATGTTCACGACTACATGACTAATTCTCATATAGACTTTTTATTTTTACCATTTCAATTGGTTGCTCATCCACCTAAATATGTCCAATCTCATTCAGATGCTCATGTTGTACCATTTGTTAAACATTTTGAAAACATTACAAAATACTCAATGGAGTACACATACAGTTGATTGTCTGTGTCCAGTCTACTTTGTCCATTTATGTCGTCCTTAAATTCAAAAACTAATGGATGTTAAATGGATAAAGATATCAAGAAAACATATTCACCACAAATCTATCTGATAATAGCTCCAAACACAGTCTAATGGCTAACATGAAGACTAAAGAGCTCACAAAAGGATAATTTTTTTATGATACGTGACTATACCACAAAAAAAAATCTTACCAGACATTGAGAATCTCAAACTACACAACGGTTAAAAACATAATGGTGTAGAGACTCTCGTGCGAGTATAGTAGGGATTTGGTGACAATGAAGTTCAAATCAGTGACTCTTTTTCTGGCATACACTACCGCATAATCGGAGTAGTTGGATTCCTTAACGCCTTCACACAAAAACAAATATCAAGAGAGAATCAAAGTTAATTAGAAATCTGAAGATAATAAAAAAAGTAAAGGTTTAAGAACTAGATTTGAACATACCAAAGATAATATGATAAATTGTTAGGTTTCTATATTTATTTTCACCGATCTCATAAAGTTAAGGTGAGAAAAATAGTTAATCAATGTCCATCCTTTTTAAGTTTCAAATAAAAAAAATACATTTTCTCAATTCTTTTTTAATTTAAAATTCAAAAAGACGTGACTAGATACAATTATTTGTCAATCATAGACAAACTAGAGCAACTCCTTTTGTTGAGGGTAGTAATGTTATTGAGCATTTAGAAAGTGCTTAAGAGTTCAAAAGTGCCTATAGATGTAATGAAAAAGATAAAAGTGCCTATGAGCGTAAAAATCATTAAAAAATACTATACATTTAGGAAAAGCATTGCTTTGATCACACTCGCGGTTGAAAAAGAAGTATGGTCTTATTGGTAAAAGCTTTAGAGTAAAACGGTGGGAAAGAGAGAAAATAAAAGGTGAGAAAGAAAATTTTATTTCAACGTGAATTTTTTCCTCTTCTATTTTGTAATGGGAATTTTTTCTTAGGATGTGGAGGTTGGATATGTAGCATAAGAGGGAGGGAGGGAGAGGGAGAGAGAGAAAGAGCTAAAAAGCCTGAGAAGAAAAAATCAGAAAATAAATAGTAATCAGCGTTATACTTTTACTCATCTAAAATCAAGAAGGAAAAAACAAATCATATTTATCTCTATATGAACAGTCATTGGCGTAAAAAAGTAAAATATCATTAAAAAACCTTTCCACTCAACTAGTGCTATATTAGTTGTA
This sequence comes from Anastatica hierochuntica, assembly GCA_900406275.1. Taxonomy (NCBI): domain Eukaryota; kingdom Viridiplantae; phylum Streptophyta; class Magnoliopsida; order Brassicales; family Brassicaceae; genus Anastatica; species Anastatica hierochuntica. Next base: position 42,818 of record OVAN01000528.1, read on the forward strand.
CTGAGCGTAAATATTTTTCACCTAAAATTGTTATGATATAGAGGGCTATAAGTCAGGCCACTTAGTGTTACTCTTGTTTTTTACTAAATTTGTGACTAATATGAGTAAAATATTTGAGAGTAAAATGGAGTAAAACTTTTTTTTTGTAAGGGTAATTGCATTATATAACCGAAAAACACATATATTTGCTAAACTAACCGAAACAAAAAAATCAAAATGTATTTTTTGTATAATCTCATTTTATACATATTTTCATACATCTTATTTCTTGTTTTATTTTTTCTCAAATCCTTGTTTTTCTTTCACTTTTCCCACATTTCACCCCCATCATTTTTGGTTGAATTTTTTGTTTTATATAAATATTTGATAAAACTTTCTATAATACAAAAACATTAATTTTTTTCACATTCACTTTAACTTTTAAAAACAAAGATATAATTCATAATAGAATTTAAATAACATTGTAAGTTACGTAATTGTAAAATAGTTCGTATACAAAAAAAATAGCCAGAATATTTCTTAGAATTCATAACACTCTATTTATTTATTTTTTAACATTGTTTTTGTTAAATACCCGCTCCCCAATTTTGTAGTACCTTTTACACTACATGCTTATATAGCTCACAATTAATTGATTTATCATTACATAAATTATTCAACACACCTTGATGTTTTCTTATGAATAAAAACAATCATGTTATATGAAGTACTATGTGGAATAGTCTGACTACTATGTTTAATTTTTTCGTTCAATTGTTGTTTTTTACAACTTATATACTTGTATATTTCACAACTTATATTATTAGTTGAAATTTACCAATTAATTTGATATTAACAATGAAATTAACCGTTTTTACATGCATAATTAGGTTTCATTGTTTTTAAAGTTGGATATGTCTTTATACAAATATGTAGTCCGACTATTCACATTGTATTGCAATATCTTAAAGGTTATAGTGATTTTTGACTATTTACAAAATATATTTCTGTTTCAAAAAATTCAAAATACGTCTAATAGAAAAAGTCTATATTTTTCGTGTAGTTACACTTTTATTTCGATATATATATATATATATATATATAGATCTATAGAGAAACTTCAAGTTTAGGTGAGTAAATAAATAAATAAATATAACAAACTTGTCTCAAAGGTAATATAGCCATCATGGATGCTAATTATTTGAATGTTTTAATGCCAAAAATATAAGATGCTATATTTGCTAGTATCTTTTTTTATGGAGATCTTGCAAATTTACTCTTTTTGTTATCAAATGTTTTTTTATTTTTTTTTCACGATGAATCTCCATCAACTAAACATTTACCCTAGTTTTTAGTGGATCTATGTAATTTTTTAAAACTTTTTCTCACACATTCTTACGCTATAATATTTACCAATGAGAGTCCAAGGCTTTTATTACTTTCTTCGTTACATTTTTTTTCTTTCTCGTTAGCCTAATATTAGTGTGAATATTCAATATTACGCTATAATATTTAGCAATGAAAGTAAAATGAATTCAGCGAAATTTAGCACGAAACATTTTACTTTCTTTTTCCCTGACATGCGACGAGAGAGGGAGACCCAATTCGTTTTTGCATCTATATGTCTGGAACTGAATGTTGATACACCAGGTGTTGTTCGTTTGACAATTTTCAATTTGCATCCAGATGCAACATCCAGATATTTGAGATGCGTAGATGCAAAAATCTGGATATTTGAGATGCTCCATAATATAGAGTTCGGATGCAGATTTTGCATCTCAAAATTCAAAATACCAAAATACACTTGGTTATAAGAAACATTTAAGTAAAAAAAACAGAAAAACAATAAAATCGCAAAAATGGTAAAAACCGAAAAAACCGTAATAACCGAAAAACTGTAAAAATTGAAAAATCGTAAAAACCGCAAAAATCGCAAAACCTGTTAAAATCGCAAAAACAATAAAACCGCAAAAATTGTAAAAACCGCAAAAATCCGCAAAGACCGTAATAATCGTAAAAAGCGCAAAAAACGTAAAAACCGTAAAAACTCCCGTAAAAGCTGCCAAAACCGTAAAAACGCAAAAAAATGCAAAGACCGTAAAAATTGCAAAACCCGTAAAAATCGCGAAAATCGTAAATCCGCAAAAATAAAAACCGTAAAAATCGCAAAAACCGTAAAAATCGTGAAATCTGGAAAAATCGCAAAAAAATGTCATAAAATCGCAACAAGCGCAATAATCCGTCAAAACCGTACAAACCGATAAAACAACAAAATCAAAAGAACTGCAAAAACCGTAAAAATCACAAAACTACAAAACCGTAAAACCACAAAAGCCGTAAAAATCACAAAAACCACAAAATCCGAAAAAATTGTATAACCGCAAAAACGGTAAAATTCGCAAAAACCGTAAAACCGCAAAAAGCGTAAAACCGCAAAAAGCGTAAATACTGTCAAAATCGTAAAAACCACAAAAAGTCGTAAAATCGTAAAAATCATTAAAACCACAAAAAACGTCATATAGTATTTTTGATAACTTTATTTTGTGATTTTCTATGATTTTAAATAGTTTAAAATGTATTTGAACAAAAGCATGCCACTTTTAGTAATTTTCACTTTTATTGCATCATATGCTATTACAGATGCAAAAACGAGCAAACTTGCATCTAGATGCTGCATCCAAATGCAAAATCCAGATGTAGAAGTGAACAGCATCTGAATGCAGCATCGAGATGCAGCTTCCAAATGCAGCATCTAGATGCAAAAACAAACATGGCCTAAAAAAATTTACACAAAAAATACTCCTTCCGTATCACTTTAATTGATGTTTTAGGGAAATTTTTTTTGTATCAAATTAGATGATGTTTTGGATTTTCAATGCAAAATTAATTGTGTTTTCTACCTTTTAGACTATTTGTATTCTATAGATTGTTTTATTATTGGTTGAAATATGTTTAAGTAGATAATAAATGATGTTTTATTTTAAAAAAACACAAAAATTAAATGTTTTCTTAATCTGTATGTAATATCAATAAACATCAATTATTTTGATACGGAGAGAGTATTATCTAATGTAACCAACCAATCACAGCCATAAAAGCTACATATTTGGCTAATTTTGAATGAAAAATGCTAAATGTACTCGAATCTCAAAGATCACAATTGATTTTCAATGCTTAATTAAGATATTTTCTTCCGAAACTTGTAATGTTGATTGCTGATATGGAAAGATCATATAACCATTTTGGTATTGTCACAACAATTTTATAGTGCTTTAAGTTCATAAAGAAACAAAAGCTCTATGGGATGTCCCAGTCTTTATGTTGTGATACAGTCATAAGTGGGTGTTTCTGGTTTGAGGACCAACAATGTCAAGTGCACTCAGAATTTGAATTTTATTTAGCTATATAAAACGAATAAATAAAAGAGAGCGAGTGTTGTCATAAAAAAAAAAAAAGAGAGCGAGTTAGGGCAATAGAATATCTAATTATATGTCCCACGACAATAATTTTATATTTTTGTGAAAAAGTTATTTGTTTTCTATAATTTAGGGTTTTTCTGAATAGAATTTTATGTTTCTGTAATATAATGTATGTTTGTATTACATTATTCTATGTTCTTGTGATATCTACGTTTTCTGAAAAATTTATAGAAAAATTAGCTCAAATGTCAAAACAAAAACCATCAATTAACAAACTAATTCTCTTTGGTTAAAAGCAAATCACCCTTTTATCCCTAATTTTTTTGTTTAATAAAGGAGGCCAAAATTGTAAATTCACTCCATTAGTTTTTTTTTGTGAATCTTAAAAACTAATTATTATTATTTGTTGTACCACAAATTCGCCCTAATTTATATCTTTTGTAATAAAATTATATGTTCCAGTGATTGGATTTTATGTTTTTCATGTTTTTTTGTTTGTTAAATTACTGAATTTAAATTTTTATGAAAGAATTATGTTATATTATAAATTTTGAGAATATCAATAGAATTATATGTTTTAAATAAATTTTTAGTTTTTTTTTTTCCAAATGACGCTTTATTTATTTATTAACCATGGTCTGCAACCAGCATGTTTGATATACAATGAGGTACAAAATAAAAGGATTCAAATGAAGTATTTGGTGGGAATCACATTTTTGAAATGTAATCAACAATTTTGTTCACCTCCCGTCGAATCCATTGGAGCTTTGTTTCATTGAACTTCGTTAGCCAGCCCTAGATATCGCATATCAAGTTATGATGTGGAAAACACAGTTCTTCGCCGGAAATTAATTTGAGTATCGACTTGTTATCTCCTTCAAATATGACATACCGGTATCCTTTGATCCACAAATGCTGTATAGCCATAGTAGGAATATTGTGGTTATGATGATTCTGAATACTGGCTTCTACTTTATCTTCAAATTGAGCATTAGGATTAAGCAAAATCGGATTGATGCCTTGAACACCTCTCCAAATAGTTGTCGCGTAATTGCATGTGAAGAAAAGGTGGTTGAGCGTTTCGTCATCTTGATAGCATCGCTTACAAATGACATCCATTGTAATGTGTCTTCGTCTCAATATATCTCCCACGGGTAGAGCTGAGGACAATGCTCGCCACAAGAAATGTTTGAGTTTTGGGGTCGTCTTGAGTTTCCAAACAACCTCTTTGAGCTCAGGTCTTCCAGTGATAGCCAGCCCATGCTGATTCTGTGTCTGTTCCGCAAGTCTAAAGGCTGATTTAACCATATAAATGCCCTGAGTCGTAAAGTCCCAACCCATAAAATCCATTTCTAAATAACGACTTAGCCTTAAGGTTTGAATGAGTGCGACGTCTTTTGGTAAAAAGTTTGCGATGAGCTTAGCTTGATTCCAGCTATTCATTGAAGGATATAGAAGGTCGGCGACCACTTTATCTTTAGTTAAGGGGGCAAAAATTCGTCGAGGTGCTCGCGAGGGTGAATCAGGTATCCAATTATCTTCCCAAATTTTGGTATGTTGACCATTGCCAATGATTATATTCATACCTTTTTAACCAAATTTCTTCCTTCGAGGAGTGAACGCCATATGAAAGATGGTCTCCTACCAGGTTTAGCGTCCAGTAATGCCTCCTCAGGAAAGTATCTACCTTTAAGTACCCGAGCAACCAAATATGATGAATTATGTAACAATCGCCAAATTTGTTTCCCAAGGAGAGCACTGTTAAAATTTTCAATGTTCCAGAATCCCAGGCCTCCATCTCTTTTTGAAGAGCTTAAACGATTCCAAGCAAACCAATGCATACCCTGCTGGTCACTTCCTTTGCTCCACCAATAAGCAGCCAAGGTTGCTTCAATATCTTCACAGATTCCTTTAGGGAGCTTGAAGCAGTTCATCGTATATACAGGAAGCGCAAGTGCTACTGTTTTAACTATGATCTCTTTCCCAGCTTCAGAGAGGAACTTATTCGTCCAGTTGCTAGTTCGCTTTTGGACTTTTTCAACAATGAATTTGAATATATCCTTCTTCTTTCGCCCTATTTATTCTGGTAGTCCAAGATACTTCCCATTACTACCATCATTGTGAATGTTAAGGATATAAAGAAGTCGCGTTTTAACACTATCAAAAACTTTTGATCCAAATGTGATAGCCGACTTGTTCAAGTTAACTGTTTGGCCCGAAATATGCTCATATTGCCGTAAAGTTTTGATAATGGCCTTACATGATCGGGGATGAGCATGACAGAAGAACAAGGCATCATCAGCAAACATTAAGTTATACAAGGTGGGCCCTGTAGTACTTAGCTTAATGCCCTTAATCTTCTTTTTTAGGGCCATTGAGGAGAGCATGTGGGTGAGCACTTCCGCAGAGAGGATAAAGAGATAAGGAGATAAAGGGTTTCCCTGTCTAATCCCCCGTGCCAGAAAAATTTCACCCCTTGGGTTCCCATTGATCAGTACTGAAAAGGACACTGATTCGACGCATGCCATAATCCAATTAATCCAGGTAATAGCAAAGCCCATAGCCATCATCTTCCTCCGCAAGAACGAATATTCCAAAAAATCATAAGCTTTGGTAATACTCTGTCTTTAGTGCCATATAGGACTTAGACCATCTTTTGCGAGATTTCAGCGAGTGGAGTACCTCATGTGCAATAATAACATTATCTAAAATGTTCCGACCTGGAATGAAAGCCGCTTGATTCGGAGAGATGAGAAGTGGTATATGTTCCTTAAGCCGAGCCACCAGTATTTTGGAAATGATCTTATAGCTGACATTACACAATGCTGTAGGTCCAAAAATTTAACATCTTCATTGGTAGATCTTTTTTTGGTATCAAACAAATATTTGTATGATTACGGTAGTCCACCATCATACCTGATTGAAAGAAAGCCCTGATCTCAACAGCAATATCATTCTTAATATCCGACCAGAATTGTTGGAAGAAGGCCGCAGTAAATCTATCGGGGCCAGGGGTTTAGTGGCTCCAATAGTGAATATATCATCTTGAATCTCTTCATCTGTCACCATTCGAGTGAGCTTCTCATTCATTGAGTCTGTAACCCGTTTATTGAAACCCTCAAAGACGCTAGTAAGATTATTGTCCTCCTAAATTTCACTCGGAAATAATGTGTTGAAGTAAGCCTCTACTGCCTTACCAACTTCCTCATCGCCGCGATAAATAATGCCATTGTCGTCTTCAGTAGCTAGGATTTTATTCTTAGCTACTCGGGTTTTTGTTTTAACATAGAAATACTTGGTATTTCTATCGCCAAGTGTGAGCCATTAATTCATGCTTTTCATCTTCCAATAGTACTCCTCATCCTTATAAGCTTGGATTAGCTCTTTTCTGATGGCATTTCGAGTTGAGGTGGAGACACGATTATCAGAGAAAGCAAGATCTAACTGTGTCTTGAGGTTTGCAATCCGTTTAGCGGGGTTTGGTTTATGTTCTCTCTTCCATTTGGTAATGGTTTTGCATACTTTACTAATCTTCCCATCCAAAGTTAAGTTGTTATTGTCCATACTACTCCATGTTCGTGACACTTCCCGCTTAAACTCATCATTCGATATTAAGCTACTATCATAGTAGAATCTATAGCTTTTGTTGATGGTCGGCCGAGTCAATGTTGTGACCAACGGACGGTGGTCTGAACCTTCAAATGGCAAAAATTCAAGTAGCGCTGATGGGAACAACGATAGCCATTCAGAATTGGCCATGGCTTTGTCAAGGCAGCAACAAACATCATGGTTATTCCGTTTCCCAGTCCAAGTAAACGGTCGCCAATGCTTTTGATATTGTGGAAGTCACATACTGCGATCATTCTTCGAAAATTTGTAAATGTATATTCAGCTCGAGGAGGGCCTCTTTTCTTTTCATCATTGCTTGTAATTTCATCGAAATCTCCGATGATTAGCCAATGGCCATTTCTAGAGATTGAAATTCTTTCAAGCTTTTCCCAAAGGTGATGTCGAAATTGAGTTTGAGGGTGTCCGTACACAAAAGAAAAGTCAACAGAGATTGCATTGAAATTCACATTACAATGAACGAGATTTGCAGAAAATGAAATAACATCTACAGCGATGGACTTTTTCCAGAACAACGCTATTCCACCGCTAAGTCCGTGAGGTGGTACCGTAAAGTAGAATTCGTAACCGATATCAACACAAAGGTCCCAAATGTAGTTGTCTTGTTGTTTCATCTCGAGAAGGGATATGGTGTCCAAGAGATATTTCCGTCTTATCTCTTTGAGGCGTCGAACCTTCAAGTCTATGCCAAGGCCTTGACAGTTCCAAACCACCGTACTCATGGCGAATTCGGTGGTTTTGGGCCCACCGCACCTCCATTCTCATCATCCTCATGGGTGGTTCTACTGTCTTCACCCATTTCCAAGACCTTGCGACGTCTCTGACTTACTGAAGCTTCACCTTCCTCAAACTTCCTCTTACGATCCTCACTCAAATCCATCATAACATCATCTGTACTTTCATTATGCTCATGGTCAGTAATAATGGGACTCGAAGGTTGCGATATTACCTCACGTTCTTGAGCTATTGGCATAGGTTCATGAGGCATGATGGCGAGAGGGATGCCATCAAGAGGAGGCGCTTCAACACGATGGTGTCCAATCTGGTTTCCAAGGTGAAACCCATTAGCAAGTCTAGGAATGGAACCAGTGCCTATATGGAGGATCTGATTAAACTGGGTCCTTCGAGCATCTCCATTTCCTAGTCCTAGCTTTGAATGCTCGTCATCATCCATATCCGGTGCATCCGGACCATCAGGTCTGGTCCGTTAGGCAGCAAACAGGCACCGAAATCATGCATCAATAAGCCACAGTTGATACACACACCTCTCAACCTCTCATAAATCAAGTAGAGGAGTGTGTTCACCCTAGGTATGAATTGGAAATAGCGATGAAACCTCAGAGGCTCGCGCACATCCCAATCGATCAAGACTCTCACAAACTCCACTCGGATCGCCATGATTGGATCATAATCCACTTGCAACAATTGTCCTATGGCGCAACCAATCAAAGCAATCACCTCTCTGTTCAGAAATTGGAGAGGGATTCTGCGGATTTGAATCCAAAAGGGAATGAAGTGGAGTTCCAAAGGGTTGATGAGCGGATACCATCGTACCATGATGATCATACGGTCAGCGTACGACCAAGGACTGCGGCGGAGCACATCGTTCATAGATTCCTCGAACGGGAATATGAACTGAAATCGGCGTCCATCGAGGATGCGACCAAAGACGATGCCGGCTAAGTCCCAGAGGTGGGGAAGATGTGCTATGAGTGATCTGATGTTCCATCTTCTGGGAATCAAAGGGCGGCCTATGACGACGAATCTGTTCTCACCGGCGACCTACATGACCACCTCTGTTGGCAGGACCACCGGGTGATCTTCAACGCCCAAATCCAAGTTGTTCACTTGACGGCGAAATTGATCTGCCATTGGTTGAAATCGGTGAAAATCGGCACCAAAGGATTGATTTGAAGATGAGATGATTTCTGGGAAGTGAATAGAGGAGAGACAATGGTGGATTTTAAGGATGAAGAAGATGGCGAAGAACCCAACTTCTATGCAACACTTGAGGAAGATCGTGGTGTAGTCTCGAAACGTGGGTTGAGAATCATGGGGAAACTGTCACCACGTTGAGTATAACCAAACTCAACCGCTACCGGCGGCGAAGAGATCGTGATCGGAACTGAGATCAGAATCGTGTCTTGGTGTAAAATCGAAATTACTGTCGCGGTCAATACGCAGCGTTTTAGGTTAAATTAATACATTTTTAGAGTTTTGTGTTTGTTAAATTATAGGGTTTTTGCGTTTGTGCATTTATATATATAATATAGTTTTGAATTTTTGGATATCTATGTTTCCATAAAAGAATTATATCTAAGTTTATTTTGTCAACTTATTTAAAGAGTTAAGATTATCAAATTATAGTGTTATTGGAAAGGAATAAAAATCTATTACATTTCTGGTCTTTAAAATTCGGCTTTAAACCGGTATAGTTATTTGGTTACAGCGACCGATGTCTACGTGGCACTTGTCAGTTATATTCCCGGAAATGGCGGTAAGAGACTTAACGAAAAATTTGTTTTTTTTTTTTAAATGAATGCTTTTCAATAAGAAGAAACTCTTTTCTTTTTTTATCACAAGTTTCATCATCTCATCAAAGTTCATGAAAGAAACAAAATGTACAAATCCCAATATATAGGTGGCCAAAGAGAAAAATTCATAAGGTAAAATATTATTATAAATGAACAAAAAAAAAATCAATCCTTTGTTAATTAATTCACATCTCTGTTCTTTAGATCTCTATGAATGTTGTTGTTTGACATCTTTAATTACACAGATTAGATGATACAGATTCAAGAGTATCAATGTCTTCTGCTGGTAACGTAATGAAGAAGCGATCATGTTTCGGATTGTTCAACCTAACTACTGGTCGTGGAAAGACCAAGAACACATCCAAATCCTTTAGAGAAGGCGTCAAAATGGGATCCGAAGGGTTGAGAACGATCGGAAAATCGCTAACATCGGGCGTGACGAGAGCTGTTTTCCCCGAAGATCTAAGAGTATCTGAGAAGAAAGTCTTTGATCCTCAAGACAGAACACTTTTGTTATGGAACAGAATGTTTGTTATCTCTTGTATCCTTGCTGTCTCTGTTGATCCTCTCTTCTTCTATCTTCCTATTGTCGATAACTCGGGGAATTGCATCGGAATCGACTCTAAATTAGCTGTTACAACGACTACTTTGAGAACGATTATCGATGTTTTTTATCTTACGCGAATGGCTCTACAGTTCCGTACTGCTTATATCGCTCCTTCTTCTCGTGTTTTCGGAAGAGGTGAGCTTGTGATTGACCCTGCCAAGATCGCTGAACGCTATCTGACCCGCTATTTCATTGTCGATTTCCTTGCTGTCCTTCCTTTACCTCAGGTAATTCGGTTTTTAAAAAATCGATCTTTGAGCCTTACTATTTACTAAAACTTCAACCGCATTTGTGTTAACAATCTACTAAAGCTTCAATCTTTGTGTTGTACTATCTACTAAAGCTTTAATCTTTGTGTTAACTTTTGCCGAAGCTTCGATCTTGATGTTGTTCTTGCAGATTGCGGTGTGGAAGTTTCTTCATGGATCTAAAGGAACAGATGTATTACCGACGAAACAGGCCTTACTACACATTGTCATCACTCAATACATACCAAGATTCGTTAGATTTATTCCTTTAACATCGGAGCTGAAGAAAACCGCAGGAGCTTTCGCTGAAGGTGCTTGGGCTGGTGCTGCTTATTACCTCCTCTGGTACATGCTTGCAAGTCACGTAAGGGTTTTTTCAAAATCCATTCATCAACATTAGGTTAAAATTGTGTTCTTTTTCTCTGTTTCTTAAACGTTTGTTATGCTTTGGTAGATAACTGGCGCGTTCTGGTACATGTTGTCAGTGGAAAGAAACGACACATGTTTGAGATCTGCTTGTAAAGTCCAGCCAGATCCTAAACTCTGTGTCCAGATTCTGTATTGTGGCAGCAAATTTATGAGCAGCCGCGACACCGAGTGGACCAAATCAATCCCTGATCTTTTCAAGATCAACTGTTCTGCGAAAAGCGATGATTCCAAATTCAACTATGGGATCTATAGCCAGGCTGTGTCTTCCGGTATCGTGTCGTCAACAACGTTTTTCTCCAAGTTTTGTTATTGCCTTTGGTGGGGTCTTCAAAATCTCAGGTAAGAAAAAACACTGAAATCATTTCTTGGGTGTTAGCTTGTGTTGTAATTTTAAAATCTTGGGTGTTTTTCTTGTTCAGCACGTTAGGTCAAGGGCTACAAACTAGTACATATCCAGGAGAGGTTTTGTTTTCAATTGCAATTGCTGTAGCCGGACTTCTCTTGTTCGCTCTTCTCATCGGGAATATGCAGACTTATCTTCAGTCGCTTACTGTTCGTCTAGAGGAAATGAGGATCAAAAGACGCGATTCAGAGCAATGGATGCATCACAGGTCACTCCCACAGAACTTAAGGGAAAGAGTCAGACGCTATGATCAATACAAATGGTTAGAAACAAGAGGAGTTGATGAAGAAAACATAGTCCAAAGTTTACCGAAAGATCTCAGAAGAGACATCAAACGCCATCTCTGTCTCAACTTAGTTCGCAGGGTAAGTACTTTTTACTAAGAATGTGAAAAGTGCATACAGATTCTCTATACTTGATTCACAAGGAACAAAGTGTTTGACTTTTTGCAGGTTCCTCTGTTTGCTAATATGGATGAGAGATTACTAGACGCAATCTGTGAGAGACTTAAGCCGAGTCTATACACAGAGAGCACTTACATAGTGCGAGAAGGAGACCCGGTTAACGAAATGCTCTTCATAATCCGAGGCCGGTTAGAGAGTGTAACAACAGATGGTGGAAGAAGCGGTTTCTTCAACAGAGGGTTATTGAAAGAAGGTGACTTTTGTGGTGAAGAGCTTCTGACATGGGCGCTTGACCCTAAAGCAGGCTCAAACTTACCTTCTTCAACAAGAACAGTAAAGGCTTTAACTGAAGTAGAAGCTTTTGCTTTAGAAGCTGAAGAGCTTAAGTTTGTAGCTAGTCAGTTTAGGCGTCTTCATAGTCGTCAAGTTCAACAGACTTTCAGGTTTTACTCTCAACAATGGAGGACTTGGGCTGCTTGTTTCATCCAAGCCGCTTGGCGTCGACATTTAAGAAGGAAAAACGCAGAGCTTAGACGTAAAGAAGAGGAAGAAGAAATGGATTATGGAGATGATTACTATGATGATGATGATGATACTGTGGGTTTGGTGGTTAAAAGGAGTAATAGTTCTCTCGGATCAAGTTCTAGATTGCGTTCCACGGTATTTGCATCAAGATTTGCAGCTAACGCGCTTAAAGGTCATAGGCTAAGGATCTCGGGGAGTTCAAAGAGATTGGTGAATCTGCAAAAGCCACCAGAACCTGACTTTGATGCAGAGTAATTAAGCTAATGTTTCTCTTAATACTTAAACCTTCATAAAACAGAGTCTTTAACTATAAACTATAAAGAGTCATGTAAAGGTTCTTGTTTTTTTTTGGTTTGATCATCTTTATGTACAAGAAAGTTAAATCATTTTTTGAGTATTCGTCATCAGATGTCAGGAGGATCAACAAAAATCGCCGAGGAAGAAGAAGATGATCTCGATTTACTCCAATCTGATGGTTCAGGTTCATCGGAGAGTTTCTTGAGGCACAAGAGATCTTGAGCCCACGAAAGCCGTCTCCAAGTGAGGAACGGCCGAAGCCACCGCGTCCAAAGAGCTAAGCTCAGCCGCTATAGCTGCACATCCTCAGTCGGATCTCCCAATGTTATGTACAAAACAACATAAACTCTTCATGAGCCGTGGACCTTCTTTGCCTTCCATATGCATTCCGTACATGAAATAAACCCAAAACTTGTCAAACACGTTAGGGCATGCCCATCAGCAACACCATATAAACTCGATTCCCTATGCAATTTTTTTTTTTAATTTCGTTTTATTTTTTAAAAAAAAATTAATTAATGAATCAACCAATCGCGGACCGCTACGTGACGTAGGGCCCGCGATTTTTTGGTGATACCGTTTCACTAGGAAGAGCTTGGAAGGGGAGTTCACCAAAATTCACCATTTTTTTAATATTTTTTTTTCTCAAAACCTGGGCCATGATCCTTCAATGGACATGCCCTTAGGGTATGTTACTTAATGGGCTTAAGCTATTAGGCTAGTGAGTGTGTTTTGAGATCCATTAGGAGTTGAAACCGGGTTTGGTTTTTGGAGCTCCGGTAATGCTGGTTTTTGACCCGATCTGGTGAAGCTTGAAGAAAGCTGATCGATGGCAAAGTCTGTTGGGGTTGTTACAAAAGGAGTGTGTGCCGTTGCAACTTAAACAGTGAGAATCATTGGGTTCTTTCTTGTATCTTTTAGATTCTTTAATCTTCTGTTGTTGTTATTGAATATGAGAGAGAGAGGTGTGACGGTGAGAGACTTTTGTAACTCTTGAAATCGGCCTTGCCGGAGTAGTGGATTTTTCGGTGATCGCGGTCCCGGCGTGAGTAGGCTGCCGTCGAGTTTGACTGTGGAGGCTGAACACGTAAGTCTCTTGTGTCTTTACTCTTCTGCACTTGCGATATCTGTGGTTTCGTGTTTCCTCACATCGTCATAGTCTGAGGTTTGAATCGGAGGATAAGATCGATTAGCTAAAGAGTAGACATTAAATCAGGATTGAATCGGTTTTAGATTAGGTCCAAGATCGATTTGGATAAGTCAAACTGAGGTAGTTTCGTAACAATTGGTATCGGAGCTTTGTCGATAAGAAGTTGAGTTTCAACAATGGCTTCCGCGAAGTTTTATGTTGAGAAATTCGATGGTTCCAAAGACTATATGCTATGGAAAGAAAAGATACTTGCACATCTTGAAATCTTAGGGATCTATGATGTGTTGTCAACGGATGCTTCTACGATGAAGAAAGGAGCAGAAGCTTCGGAGAAGGTTGATGATAAAACGATTGTAGAGAAACAAAGGAAGGCTAGAAGTACTCTCATTCTTAGTGTTTCAAGTAGTATCATGAGGAAGATCATCAAGGAAAAAACAGTCTGTAACGATCCCGACCCGAGGGTACCGAGCTGCTCCAAATGGTATTGCCAAAACTGGAGCAAAACTTCACCAACCGGTTCGCAAATTAATTACTTCTGACTTCTCC
>OVAN01000529.1:186-56977 GCA_900406275.1 Anastatica hierochuntica
AGTTCCAACAGGGATATGAACAGAACGTGAATTCCTAAAATATAATGAAAAAGTTCAAAACACATAACAAATATATATTGTGAATAAATAAGAAAGATGTTAAATGGAAAACATTTCATTAAAACAAAATTGACTTAGTAACAAAATTTTCAAAAACTAAAGAAAAACTAATGATCATTCAATATCAATAAAAGTAATATTTAACAGTTAAAATAATGTCTATTATTTTAACTAAACAAAACGGTGTCTATAGAATTTTTAATTCAATATAATTTCTCGACTGAAATTGACTACTATATGATTTAATTTTAATTTTTTATAATTGAATTAGTTAGAATTGGTTAAATGTTAATTACATATTATTTATATGCTATATATATACTAATGACATGTATTCAGGACAAACAGAACTTCGAAAATTTCTCGTTTTCGTCCCCTCCTATTTTCATTCAAAAATTGAAAACTTGTCATGTTTATGTTTCATTTCAAATTTGGAAATAGAAGGAGATGAAACATAACGTGACCTAAACGGAAATTGTACATATCTCTAGTGCGTGACATGTTAGTTAGAGATAGTAAATATTTGCATTTATTATGTCTGGTTAATACGTGTCATACGATATAATGAAAGGGACCATCAATATATATATGTATCAATCACTCCCTCTTACGTCCAAATCTCCAATATGTCTTCTTCTCACTTATTGCATTATCATTTAAATGAAAATAACTTTGGATTAATACTTCGCATATAGATCTTTAATGAAGTCAAGCACAAATCACAAGATTCATACGAGAGATGTTTTAGTATTATGGGACTCTAAGCTAGAGAGCATATAATGAATGTAAGAACACCATACGATGTCGTTTTCTTCAACCAACACCTCCTCCACTAAGTTGGTTTATTTATAGAAGGCTAATTCAGCAGCCCTTTCTATACAATCAAATAGAAAAAAGCCCACAACTTCTTTTTGGTGAAATATGATCAGGAAGCTATAGGAAAAAATCCGACAAAAATATACAAACCGAACATATTGAACCCGACACAAATACCCAAATTGATTTTGTTTGACGACGGTATTATGGGTATCGAGTATTACCCGAACCCGAATGGATATCCGAAAAAATTGAATAACTCAATAAACCCAGAAACCCCAAACTCGAATCCGAAAACCATAAACCTGAAACTTAAAATATCTGAAAAGTCTGGAAATTTTGAATTCGAACACGATCCCGAAAAACATGGAAAACCCTAGAAAAATTCGAAAATTTCCGAAAATACTCGAGTGTGAATCCAAAAATCCCAAGAATACCTTAATTGAATCTGAAAAATTCTGAATATATTCAGATTTTCCTTACGTTATTAAACCCAACTCAAACTTGAGTATACTCAAACAGAGCTAAACTTTATGCATCCAAAAATCCGAACCTAACTAGTGTTAAGTTTCATGGTCTTCAAACTCAAATGAAAACTAAATTATAGATGAAGAAGACAATATGAAAACTAAAGAGAAGGTCCACATGATTAGTATGTGTTCGAGTAAAAAAGACCCTACTTTCAAACATGGTTTTAATTCTTACCGGTTTTGATTGCTTTCGTCTACTCTTATCTACCTACCGGACCCATGCAAGTTGTCAATAGGTAACTCGAAATAGAAGTACAAAATTTTGATGGTGATGGAGAGAGGAAAAATCAATGCTTTAAAAAGATAATATGTTACAAATGTTAGGTGCTAAATTAATATTTTCAGGAGCATTTAGATTCTAGTTTAATTAATCAAAATGTCTAGGCGCATATCTTTTCGTTTTTTTACAAAAAAAGATTGTGAAGTATAAACACAAAATTGTCAATAATTTTCAATTTGTTACATGTTACAAGTTGATTCATTTTAGCTTCTAAAGCAAACGCTAATTTTCAGTAATACCCAGTCTGAAAGCAATACTGGATGTTAGACATAATGCTTCGTTTCAATTCAATACTCATCATGTTAACATATTTTTTGGAAATTATTTTATTTAATAAGTGTGAAATTCCCGTTTATGGAGAGTAAATAGAGTTTAAAAGAATTGATTTGACCACTTATACCGCCGAAATATATTTATCTTTTCGGTCATTGATTCCGAAAAACTATGTTCTTAAGCGTGCTTGTGCTTGATAAATATTACGATAAATGACATTATGAGAAGTGACTTTCCAGAATTATGCGAGCGAAGACAAACACGGAAAAAAACGTGTGGTGATTAGCAAATATTAAATTTATTGCTAAAAACTTTTCAATGTAGCTTTCTCGACCGTCGGACATGATGAATCCATGGACCGAGAGAGAGGCACGGAGCACACGGGATGGGAGGGCATAAGTGTTAGAACAAGTCTATCGAAAACGGTAATGAAAAGGTTGATAGATTAAGTCGCAAGAAGGCCAAAACAAACTCTTGAGAAACACATCTAAACCATTTAAAATATGATATGACAAATATGATTTCAAGAGAAATAATGAGTTCCACACCGATAAGTAATTGAGGTTGAGTTTTTGCCAATTCTTGATATCAAAATTATTTTGTTCCACATTTTTTTACAACATCGAAGCGTTTTCGCGCATCACAACGGGTTTCAATCGCGTTGATTGCATGTATGACAAAAATTCTCAAGACAAAAATAGATTTGTTTCTTTGGTTAAATCTATTCTTGGAAGAGTATACTCAACCTCATTGAAGTTTGCTATGAAACCCGTCGAACAATTTACGATAATCACAAAAACGAAGATTGGAGTAAAATGAATATATGCGCGAAAAAATGGAAGTATCGCGTCCGGAACATCGTGGTTCAATGGTAAAAACGAGCTCCTTTTTGGAAGCGGGAACTACCTTGGTGTTTCGAAAGCCATCGACGTGGGAATGAAATTTTTTTTCTAACTTTCTCTTTCGGCAACGTTCTTCATATTATTATCGTGTCCAAAATCCAAACTATTCAATCCAATTTTTTTTTACAATTTTCAAAACTGTTGACACTACCAAATATAAAATTTATAATTCAAAATAATCATATATTCGGTTTAAGTTACACAAAAAAGTTAAAAACACTTATATAAAAACGATAATTTAAGTATCCCTATATATCCAATTCCTTTATTTATTAAAAGGAAAAAAGTGAGAATTTTCAATAATATTATATACACTGTTTCAACTCTTTTGTTCGTGAAGGATATTCTAATCTAAAGCCGGTCCAGTGATGAGTGACCACTACAAAAAGCAAGTCTCTTCTTCAGCTATTCATTATTTCTTAATTTGTAATCTGTTTAAATGAATTTATTTTTATCTTTTCCTTCTTATGGAATTGATTCTCTTCGTCTCTTGTATGTTGGAGTTATTATTAGCATTATCTACTTTTTTACATACTCCTATTTCGGAATGTGCAAGTTACTAGCTTCAACCAAAATTTTCTTACTAGAATTGATATTTTCTACTTTTAGGGATTTACGTAAATAGCTTATTGGAATGTGTTGGTGTAAATTAATGTTCTTTGGAGAATTTGTAAAGATAGTAAATAATGTTTTGTTTCGAAATGCCAATATTTTAATTTCAAATGATAATACTTTTTATCAAACGATGTGTTGGTTTAATGGTAAAAACATACAAATTAATCAAAAGGCCACATATTCGAATTGTATTGGAAGATATTGGTTCAACAAAGACGAATATCTTACATGGTCTGAACTCGTCTTGAGTTTTAAGCAAAGTTATAGAATTCGCTAAACGCTAGTTGAGTGGTAAAATATATTTTGTGAAGATGATGTGATGTTGCATATAGAACAAAAATAATTGTCGGGTGAAGTATCTTTATAATTGTGTATCGTAATTTGTATCATAATTATTTAGACGACAAAGAATATACATTTTATTAGTTAATGATATATATATAGTAAATCATGCTTTATAAAAAATATATATCTCTAGCATTAAACTTTTTAATATATATGAAAAATCTAAAAAATCAATTATTTTGAAATGAAAGGAATGTGAGATTAATTTATGAAGTTTTGTGAATTCCATGGTGGTGGTATGGATAACAATAGGGACTGTAACACATTCCTCTCAAACTTAGTCTTGAATTTTTCAAAAATAATGTTTTTTCATGTTGTTCTTGCTCATATACGAATATTATTTTTTGTACAGATACGTATCTTTTAAATGGAATGAACCAGTCCATAAAATTAAGAAACTGAAATAGCTTTGAAGATAATATATAAAGAAAAAAAATATGCTTATTAATTTCTTATAACTTCTTCAATTGATAGTGGTACGCCACACTTGATATTTTTGTCTGTTTTTTGGGTAAAATATTATAATAATAACAACAATGCATCAATTCGTTGACGAAAATAAAGGTAAATTAATAAATATAATAAAAGAAAAAACGAACCAATCAACATCTAAACAACCAAGGGAAGATCGAAGATGACGTCTAATAAATTAATTCAGATATTGCCTGATATTAGTACACATAACATGTATATTGCAATATGATATTATGATGGATAAGCTAATTATAATTTATCACTTTTTTCGTTTGATTTTAACATTCAACATAATTTATCACTTTTTCGTTTGATTTTAATGTCCAACGATATGATTTCTTCTTTATATTACAACTAAAAAAACTAAACAAAAAATTATGAGTGATAATTTATAACTGGACATTTGGGTTCGGTTCAGACTTTTAAGATTTTTGATATGAAGAGTTTAATCCTTATTCCGATATTTTTAAATTTCGGATCAGATTTAGATGAATAGATTTAAGTTGGATATTTGAGTTCAACTTTTTTTCGAATTTTTTTGGATCGGTTCAAATATTTTTATCTAAAATATTTATTATATATATATATATCTAATAAAAATAAAATGTTCAAAATAAAATGCGATACAATATATAAACTTTGATGGTTTGATACCAAATACAAAAAATACACATAAAAAATGATTATTTTTGTTTACTATTTATGTTTTGAACATTTATTTAGGATAGTCATTTAAATATTTTGTATCTTTAGGCGTTCATTAGTATTTCTTATTCATATTCGGATTTGCAAGTTTTTTTCTAGATATTCGTGGGTTCTAATCGGGTTTGATTCATGCTTTCGTATACAGGAAATATACATAACTCTAAACTCAAATTCCGAAAATTGAAAAACTCTGAACCGAATCCAAATCTAACCCCCAAAAAATTTTGAATCTGAACAAATTGTAAGCGTACTCGAATTTTACAAAAATGACGAACCGTATAGTTATTTTATTTTATTTTTTTTGTTGATCCGGAGGTTCGGGGCCCTAGGGCTCGGACCCGTCCCCGAGGAGGAGTCCAACGTATGTAATATGGATTCCTCCTAGCTTTCGTCGAGACTCGAACTGGGGTTATCTGACACATACCACGAGAGCCCTTCCAGCTGAGCTGGCGGCTTCTGGTGAACCGTATAGTTATTACTATGATAAGAAGACTTAGGTCTGGGCAAAATAACCGGAACTGAAGAACCAAACCGAAAGAACCGAAAAATAACCGAACCGGAACGAACCATAGTTGAAAAATAACCGAATGGTTCCAATTTTTGAGAACCAAAAAACCGGAACCGAACCGAAACCGAACCGGAACCGAACGGGTAACCGAAACAACCAGAAATATCTAAAAATATCCGAAAAATATCCAAAATACCCGAAAATATACCTAAAAATACTCGAAAGTATCTAAAAATACCCGAAAATACCCGAAAATATCTGAACATCAATACCGGAATGGTTATTTAATTTAAACGAAACCGAACCGGAACTAAACCAGAACCGAACCGAATACTTTAGGAACCGAATTGTTCTAATTTTTGGAGAACCAAAAGAACCGAAAATCGAAAGAACCGAACCGAATCCGAACGGATAACCGAACGTCCAAACCTAAGAAAACTAAACAGAGAAAGGCTCAAACCTAAGAAGATAACAAATTAAATAACTTGTTGGACTCTTTTTTGTATATTTATTATATAAATACACATATCAATCTTTACATTCACCTTCCTCCTTCTTCTTCTTCTTCTTCTTCAACTTCTCCACGACCAAATCCATTAAATACCAAAACTTTCACCAATTCTCTCTCTTCATCCCTCCATTTCGGACGACCTCTCACCCAAATTTAAACCCTCTTCCCAATTTTCCCGAGAAACAAGATTTTTTTCCCGGGAAAATTACGTGTTTAGTAGTCAAAACGATTAGATCCATAAACTCTCGCGCCTAATTTTATCGGTTTGGGTTCCTGTAATTTTTTGTCATTAAATAACTCGACTTTGTCCATTTTTTTTCTTTGGGACTTTCTTCTCGTGTCAACCCCCACGACTGTTTACTCGCCGTCGTCGCCGTCGCCGGAGAAGATTCTCTGGTGCTGCGTTTAGCATTTTTGATCTGGGTTCTGTTCAAAAGCTTAAATCTTTGTCTTTTTTTTGCTGAAATTCGAGATCTACTTCTTTAAAAGTTTCGATCTTTGTGACGCAATTTGAGCAATACGAGGAAGAAGAAGAAGATCTCACGGAAGCTTGTTCTGTTTCTCCGGCGAAAACGTAACTATGAACACGACGTTACGTTACGATCCGAAACAGATCTCGAGGCATACGAAACCGTCAGATACTCCATCGTCTTCTCCGTCTCGTAGTCACCGGAGACATCCTCTGCTTCAGAGAAGTCTTTCTTCTCCGTCTCCAACATCCACTTGCGGCGGATCCACTCCCGCCGAGTTTTGCGGTGGAACGACGGCGAGTTGCGCCGCCGTATGGTGCTGTTGTCCATGCGGGATCGTTAACCTACTCGTCCTCGCGGTCTACAAAGTCCCCCGCGGGATCTGCCGTCGTGCTCTCCGTAGCCGCCACCGTAAACACCTCGTCAAAAAAGGAATCCTTCCGCCGCTTCCGACGGACGGAAAAGGCGAGAGGATTCAGAGAGTGTTTCAGAATTCGGAGTTCGCTATTCATCCGTTTGATAGCAGCAACGACGTTTCCGATGACGACGACGACGATTTCTTGGATCTAAAGTGCATGGGGGGAAAATCGGTTTCCACCGGGCTGACGACGGACGAGGAGACGGATGAAGACGACGAGGCGGTGCTTGCGTTAGAGAAAGAGATGTGGAATAGGTTTTACGGCGCCGGATTCTGGAGAAGTCCGTCGCAAAGAGAATCGGTTTCTTCTCCAAGAATTTCTAAGTCCCTTTCGTCATCGCCAAGACCGTCTGTTTCTGAAGTGTTCAGAAACATGACGGTCCGAAGCTGACGAGGAGGAGGAGGATTGGTGGTGGCGGCGACACCGTAAGGCATTGATTAGGGAAGAGAAAGCGTATAAAAGTTATTGTTAATAGTGTTTGGATTGTGTAATGGATGAATGTTATGGGTGAGTGTGGAAGCAAGCAAGCCAAAAGTGTGTGATTTTTTTTACAACTTGTCTCAAACTTCTTATCAAAATCTTTAGTGTGAGATTTTGTTTCCTATTGTTATGGGGACTTTGTAATCATCAAATATGAAATTTTGAGATTGAATTGTGTGTTTGATGTATCCTTTTTCCGAAAGCATCATCGATGTGAGATCGATTGGTTCGCCCGATTAGTTAAGTAAAGGCTGGTTGAAAGTGCGAGCTTATAACATAAAGTGCAACAGAGGTTTTCTCTACAAAGAGAAGTGTATTACTAGAATCCTTTCAAAAAGAACTTACAAGTATAATTTTGAACATAATACTCTAGTCTAGCACAACTTTTGAATCGAATACAAGATTCCAAAAGTCTTCTCATCTTAGTTCTTTAGTTTATCTAGCTTGCAAGCCTTTAGAAACTCTCTAGCTTTCGGTTTTTCTCTTTTTTTTTGTGGTATCGAATACAAGATACGTCTCTTCCCTATTTATACATAATAGAGAATCTTCAGCATATCCACTGCCAACTTTCCAAGGAAGAGATATTTCCAAATCTCTTCCTTATTGTTATCTTTCATATTTTTTCTCCAAAAAAATAGGAAACTTCCTTATGCGAATATATATTCTCCAAGGCGAATATTTCTTTTCAAGACATATCTCCAACTGTTCCTTAGCCTCCAAGACACATCCAACTTAGCTCTCAATCCCATTTCAAGCTCTGTGACTCGTCCAGCTCGTCTAACACAGTTTCTGCAGCACTTTGACTGTTACAAGCACATTATAAGAACTCGACACTTCTACAGCAAGTCCACTGTTACAGACTCTCCTTCATACCTTTGCATCTTTAATCTCACCACCTCATATGGAGATCTTAACTCATTCAAAACTACCTCAACATTGACCACATTGTTGATTATGTCTTGAATTTGTATTGACTCGTAGTTGGTTTTCTTATTATTTAGTTGTCGTTTTGAGTCTAAACATGCGAACCTTTTAGTACTCGGATTTTCGAACTAAAATCCTCTATATATTCTAGTGTTTTGATTAACCCTAGTTGTATTATGAAATCATACTCCGCTAATAAAATAAATATCTTTTTGTCGAGGGACGTAGCCAATTTGATGAACCGTGTTAATTTTATGTGTTATTCTCACGTTCGTAATAACACATACCAATATGAATATCCGTGTTATACTATTTTGAAGAATTGTGATGGAAAACCATACCAAATGGATGTATAATCACCCTTTAAAACAATGATTTTGCTTGTAGTAGTAAACAATCAACCACATCGTGGTAGTCTAGTGGTTTTCACTTGATGAAGAGTTGTTTTGTTGGTCCTATCAAGGACAAATTCTCTTCTAGTGCGCAATTACTAGCTTCACATATGAACACGCATATATGAATTCATTGTTTACGGTCCTTTGAATATCCGAAAAAATAGTCTATATGTGGATTGCACCTCTCCTTGAAATTAGTCCGAGCCCTTTCACAAGCCCGGATAAAAACAAAAGTAGGATTAGGGGTATTAACAAAGTGCGTCTCTGTGTCTCTCGTGAGAACTGTCGTTTTCTTTGAAGGGGTTTTAAAACTCTTAGGTGATAATGGGGACCACAAAAACTCACTTGTCATTAGTGTTAAGCCATTAATTCAGGTGTTGCTCACTATCATCTTTTTCTGCATTCTCTAATTAATTACTCTCTTTTTTTTGTTTGTCTTTTTTGTTGTCTTTCAAAATGTTAGTAGTATTAAACTTTTCTTTATTTCAGCTTTGATTTCACCGTCACCAACCATTACCTGGCGAATCTAAAGCTACTGTTCATTTCAGATGCTTATTTATTTTTTATATATATTGTTTAAATTTTTTTTCCCACATATTAAAAACATAAAGCATTTCGAGACTCTCCAAAAATCTTTGACTATTTATGGGTCCTACCATTTCTGATTTAAAAACAAAACAAAATTCCTAACTAATCGCGGACCGCCACGTGTTATGGGGCCCGCGAAAATAAGTTAAAGATTGATCCTTAACCAAAGATTTTAAGGACTCCAAAGTCCAAAAATCCTTAACTATTCATGGTGGGACCCATGAATAGTTAATGATTTTTGGACTAAGGACTACGGATGGAGATGCTTTAAGTAAATTGATTTATTTGATTTGTTCATCAAATGTACTCAAAAGAATACGGATAAACCTGATTTTTTTTGCAAATATTTTCATTGCAAATATAAAACAACAATTAAAATAAAAACAAAGTCAAAGTATAAAATGATAATTAAGAAAAACAGAGGAATTATATTTTGGGGAAAATTTTAAGATGTTCAGTCAATGTTTTTTGAAATCGAATAGTAACAAAACATGTTGAAATTATTTTTTACCAGGACGAAACAATGTTTTTAACCCCGATTGTTTTCTTTTTTTTCTCTTTTGGGATCAATAACATTTTTTGTTTTTATGATCAGAACAATGTCTTTAATAAAAATGGTAAGTTTCATGGGCTTCCAATTCAAAATCATTTGGCAATGGGTGAATTAGAAAAGTTACTTATATATTACTTAGATCCTCATCGTATTTTCGATGTGGGATATATTCTTCACACGCCCTCTCGAGATAATGGTTCGTATAACCATTAATCTTGACAATATCCCAGTATAGGATCAATTTCAGGTTAGATCGGTTGGACTAATTCCAGGTCGGTCCGATTTTGGCTTAGATCAATCATATCTCTTTCGATGGGCCGTATCGATTTAGGTTTAGTGGGGCAATGTGTGTTTAGGATATGTGCTCATGATAAGTTTCATGAGCTTCCAACTCAAAACCAATTAGCAATGAGTGAATTAGCTAAGTTACTTATATATTACGTAGATCCTCATCATTTTTTCTATGTGGGGTAAATTCTTCACAAAAAACAGTACAAGTGAAGATTACAATAGTCGATATTATCAGAAATATTAATCATTGTACAAATATACAACACAAATTATTACACAATTTAAAGAGAGATCAACTATTTCAAAGTCAACATAAATTGTACACATAAAACTCATCTAGGCTTGCCGCTGACGTATAGTCGAGATTTGTTATGAATTGAAACAAAAAGAAACAGATAAAATTAGCATGAAGATGACCTTGTGACTTGTGTGTGGAAGTTTAAGTGAACAAGAATTCAAATAGTTTTATACAAGAAGTTTAAGTAGACCCAATCGGTAAAAGAACAGGTCCTATGTTATAATTTGATCTATCGAACATCATTTTATAATAGAGCACTTAAGAATGACCTTGTGTGTATCATCATCAAATATGTCAAAAAGAACATTTGGATAATGAAAGTAACGAGTTAAGGCCCATAAATATAAATTTTAGAACCAAAACGTTAAGAAAACCTAGGACTACGATAAAAAAAACAATGACATTGAAAAAGATGGGTTTTAATTGGGCTTTACAAATTATTTTATAAGATTACAGAGGCCCTACACAACCATTAGCACCAAAACGAAGTCGTTTAGTCCCACCTCAATTCGTGAAACCGATACACGACGAGCTTAGCGTTAGGGGTGAGCACTATAGGTAACGAATCAGATAAATACGAGTAAGTATTGGGTACGGATAATATGGATATCCGAAATTACTACTCGAAGCATATCCGTGATAATAAAGGTCGAATAATGATGGGTAAGAGTCGGATCAAGTAGGTAAAATCAATACCTTTTAATACCCTAACTCGTATTATATAAAAAATAACTCGTTTAATTATTGTTATTAAATTGTTAAAATAATATAATAATAGTATAATATTTTTTAGAATACTATTTCCTATAAAAAAATTTATAAAATTAAAAATTAAAGTTACACTAAACATAAAAATAATTTTCAATAACATTTTATCGGTTTTAATTTTTTCTAAACTTGACATTTTATTTAGAAAAAATGTTAATCTAACTAGTTAAATATTACTAATATTACTAAATATATAGATCATTTTTAATTTTTAATTATGCGAACAAGTAATATGGGTACCCATATAATTACCTTTACCCAACCCTTATCCTTCCCTTATCCGTTTAAAAAGAATTTCTCCACCAAAACGAATATTATTCATATCCAACTCTTACCCGCTAATTTGGATCGGGCGTAGATCGGATCGGATTACCCAATCTAAAATGCTCAACCCTGCTTAGCGTAGCAAACCAAAAAGGTGTAGTGGTAAATAAATATGATTGTTGATTTAATTCATTACACCGACAGCTTCTAGTCAAGCCACGTGTGCTTCCCTCTTCTTTGGCTTCTTTAGCTTCACATGTCTTTTTATTTTTTTGGATGTCTTAATTTCAATTTTCGATTTAAGTATCATCCACATTATTAACTAACTATAGTCCATACTAGATTATGAGTCACTAAGTAACTATATTATTGTTTTTAAGACTTATAGAATAATTCAACGACCGTCACTTTCATTCTACCGTATTATATTATTTTACTGTAACAGATAATTAATATTAAAATATTTAAATAAAAGTTCTAATAACTTTTTTAACTCAAGGCATAAAAATACTATATTTTACTAATATTTTTTTAATTACAAAAGCCATTTTATATTTGAGTCAAAAGTGATATTCCAATTTTAGAACATAGTACTAAAATCATTGATTCTTTTTTTGTTGTTGTAATTTTATCATGGTTTTGCAAAGACTATTATACATTTTTTTGCTGTTTTTAAATATAATGACTATTTGATACCTAAGTACAAATCAATAGTTATTTAATTGCTCAAGTAGAATTTATCTCAAGGGTTTTAATATAAGCACAAAATGTTTATTACTCCATAAAGACAAAAAGAAAGTGGTGCTTATTCAATCATTATCATTAAAGTACAAAAAAAAAGCCTAAAAACAAAATTTGATTGAAACTTAAAATGAAACCGAGCCGAGCCGAGCCGTGACATAGAAGTTAAGTTAGCTAAAAATAATTAAAAATTTCAGACACCGTGTGGTCCCCACCACCAGCCTGTCCGAAAACCAAAACCTTCTTTGATATTATTACAACACACAAGACCAACCAAACTCACATCTCTTTCCTTCTTTCTTCTTTGTCTTTCTCCCACTTCCACTTTCCTCCGATCGCCGGCGTTTCAAGAAACCAGAGAAAACGAAGTCAATTCTCGCCGGAAAGAAACCATTTCTCTTCTTCTTTAATCGTTTCTTCAAGAGATTATCACAATCTTTTACAGAGTACCATGGATCGCTGCATCTATGGTTGCTCCGCCGTAACTTTCTTCTCCTTCTTCTTCTTCATCATCGTCGCTGCATCCGCTTTGCCTCGCAATCTCGAACCGAATCACCACAACGTAACCGGGTCGGGTCAAATAAACTCAAACTCAGTCCTCGTCGCTCTCCTCGACTCTCGTTACACTGAACTCGCCGAGCTCGTCGAGAAAGCTCTCCTCCTTCAAACCCTTGAAGACGCCGTCGGTCGTCACAATATTACCATTTTTGCCCCTCGCAATGAAGCTCTCGAGCGTGACCTTGACCCGGATTTTAAACGGTTCTTGCTCCAACCCGGTAATCTCAAATCTCTCCAGACGCTTCTCTTGTCGCACATTATCCCCGCTCGTGTCGGGTCAACCCAATGGCCCGACGAAAAGTCGGGTCGGGTCAAACACGCAACACTTGAGCACGACCAAGTGTTGCATTTGAGCAAACTCGAAGGAAACGGAAAGAGATTAGTGAATTCCGCCGTGATTACCCGACCCGATGATTTGACCCGACCCGATGGATTGATCCACGGGATCGAACGGCTTTTAATCCCTCGCTCTGTGCAAGAAGATTTCAACCGACGGAGAAATCTCCGATCAATCTCCGCCGTGTTACCCGAAGGAGCTCCGGAAATCGACCCGAGAACCAACCGTCTCAAGAAACCAGCAGCCGCCGCAGTACCCGCCGGATCTCCACCGGCTCTTCCGATCCAATCCGCTATGGCTCCAGGTCCGTCTCTAGCTCCGGCACCGGCTCCGGGACCGGGAGGTCCACGTCATCACTTCAACGGCGAGGCTCAGGTCAAAGATTTCATCCACACATTGTTACATTACGGCGGATACAACGAAATGGCGGACATCCTCGTTAATCTGACGTCACTCGCGACTGAGATGGGTCGATTAGTGTCGGAAGGTTACGTCCTCACCGTGTTAGCTCCGAACGACGAAGCTATGGCAAAATTGACGACGGATCAATTGAGCGAACCGGGAGCTCCGGAGCAAATAATGTACTACCACATTATACCGGAATATCAAACGGAGGAGAGTATGTATAATTCGGTTAGGAGATTTGGGAAAGTGAAGTATGAAACACTGCGTTTTCCTCACAAAGTTGCGGCTAAAGAAGCCGATGGTTCGGTTAAGTTTGGTTCCGGTGACCGGTCTGCTTATCTGTTTGATCCGGATATTTACACGGACGGTCGGATTTCGGTTCAGGGGATTGATGGTGTTTTGTTCCCGGACGAGGAAGAAGAGACGGTTAAGAAACCAACTAGTTCGGTTCAGAACGTCGTTCACCCAAGAAGAGGTATGTTTCAATCAGATATAGCGCACTTACATCTCAAAATTAGAGTTCGGTTCGTTATGTTGGTGTGTTTATTGTTTATGGAGTTTGGTTACACATAGTAATTAGTGAAATGATCTAATGTAGCTTGATAGAGTTAATTACAACATTAGCATTGTGATTAATAGGCTTAAAAATTGTGTCATGTTCAAGTTCGAATCGAGATCAAACGAATATAAGTTTGTAGATCTTGTGATCAAATTTATCGTAAAATCGATTTTTTTAAGTACATGATTAAGGCTTAAGGTATTAATTGAAGATTAGTGAGAATATTAGGAAGATATCAAACAGAAGAAAGAATCAATAGAAGCTTCGTGATATTACCTTCACGTTTTAAGCTTTTATATTAAAGTTTTAATTCTATGAATATTTTTAATTAGGTGACAGGAGATTGTGATTGGAATTAATTGATTGTGATTATGACCTAATAATTAAAGTTTTTTTGTTTAATTAATCAAACAGGGAAGTTGCTGGAAGTAGCATGTAGAATGCTTGGAGTTATTGGAAAGGACTCATATCTAAGTAAATGCTAATGAATTTCACAAAACCAAAGAGATTATCAAAAGACAAATCTCTGAAGTGTATCTGTAAACAAGTACAAAATGGTTAGTTTTCGCGGTTCTAATTTATCGATCATTGATCGGTTTGGACATTGATAACAAAGGATATTCATAGTTGTCATGTTTTTTGCAGTTTCTTAGGAGAAGACTGAAGAAGATTTGTAAGAAGAGAAAGAAACAAGAGAGGAACATCAATGTTCAAATGACTCTTCACTGGGATATGAAAAGAGGGTTTAGTTTTGTTTTACAAAAAAGATTTATTTTTTTGGGGGTTTTGATTTTGGGGTTATTTTATTTAAAAAATTGTAAATTAGATATACAAACTCAATTTTATTAATTGATTTGGTATATGATATTATGAATCATAAAGCAAAAGTGGAAAAAAAAGACTTGAGAATCCACTAATTTTTCTTCACTAGTAAGGATCTCTTCTTTTCTTTTATTTGGTGTTTTATTTTATTTTATTTTTTTCATCTTTTTATTTGGTGTTTTATTTGGTAGGTAAGTCAAGTATTATTTATGATTAGATATATGAACTAGTAGTGCTAAAAATTAGGTGTAGAGTAATGAGTATGCATACAATTTTATTCAAGAAATTTGTAATTGTATTTTATGGTTTTAGCAATTTATTTTCCAAACAACATGCGCCCACTGGCAAGTAAACTCTTCAACTCGGTTAGGTATAATAATATTAGTAATATTAATAGTGAAAGGTATGACTATTTATTTTTTTGTTGCATATGAAATGTATTTGGTAAGAATGATAATGATTCATGTGGTTGGAGAGAGTATATGAGTTGGCTTGTGGCTGTCTTGTGAGATACTATTTTGATTTGAGACCTAATTTTACAAGTATTGACTTTTTTCTTTGTGATCATAATCTTTCTTCCAATATTAATATATTGTTATTCAAACAAGGGCGAATTTTTCAAACACCATAAAAAAATATTAGCTTTTTTATGGGAGTCCAAGAAAAAGTATTGGAGATGAATTACAAATTTAACCCGAAATATTTACAAAAAAAAGAGTAAAGTCAATTTTAGAAATTAGAGTTTAGAAGCCAAGGACATTATAGTCTGGTGGTTGAGTTTTCATAGCCAATCTTTAGGCATCAGGGTTCGACCCTCCTTCACCACATAGTGGAGGGAATAGGTGGAGCTTATGGGGTATCGGACCGGCGTGTTGTGATTCATTTGTTGACAACAAAAAGAGTTTAGGAATATAATTAATGGTGAAATGAAGTTATTTGTTATAATTACCCGTCAAACAATAACTTTTTTTTGCAAAAGTACTTAAAAAATAAGTAAATGTTATGTTTCTAAGAAATAGAGAAATTATAAAAGATAAACAAAAATAACCATTAATTAAGTTTTAACTCTAAAAAATAAATTACAATTCTTACCCCAAATATTTTTTTTGTTCACAAAGTAGTTTTGTAAATCCCCATTATTATTATTCTAACGTCAAAATTATATTTTGAGATAAAAAGCGCTTCTCCACTATGCTTTCGATAAAAAGTATAGAATGTAATGTGATGATCTTATTATAATAGCTTTGTACAGATATATATATTGTCACTGACTGCAAGGTAAACTAGGTCTAAGACATTTACAATCTACTCCTTTACATAAATGGACATTGTTTCCTTAATACACCCCTTTAAGATGGAGGGATCTTGGCACTCCAATCTTGGAGCAGGCACGATGAAACTGTATGTGCGAGAGCGGTGTTGTAAGTGTATCAGCAAGTTGGTCATGAGTAGAGACGTAAGCTATTCGAAGTGCACCCTTTTGAATGAGACCGCGGACAAAGTGGTAGTCCAAAGCAATATGTTTCATTCGCGAATGAAACACGGGATTCGCACACAAGTACGTTGCGCCGATATTGTCACAATAGATTACAAGGGCAGTGGATAAGTGAATACCGATTTCGAGTAGCAATGAACAGAGCCAAGTGATTTCAGCAGCCGTATTTGCCACTGCTCTGTACTCTGCCTCCGTCGAGGACCACGCAACACCATTTTGTTTCTTGGACGACCAGGAGATAGGAGTGGAACCAAGATAAATAATGTACCCATTTGTTGAAACGTAGTCGTCAGTGTCACCTGCCCAATCCACATCTGAAAAACCACTGGATCCTTGATTGAAAACCGTTGTGCCAGAGAGTCCAGTATATAGTTGATATGTTTGTTGTCACTGCCAAGTAACCAATATATCATCCACGTAGACCAAGATGTATGTGAAACATTGACCGGAGCAGTAGATGAATAGAGAGGTATCTGCAAGAGAATTGACAAAGCCAAGAGTAAGAAGATATTGCTTCAGTGTTGTATACCAGGCTCGAGGAGCATGTTTGAGACCGTAAATTGGCTTCCGCAAGCGACAAACATGATCAGGTCGATCCTTATCAACAAAACCCGGAGGCTGGAGCATGTAGACTTCCTCTTCAAGCTCTCCCTGCAAAAAAGCGTTGTTGACATCCAATTGTTTGACACTCCAATCTCTGTTGACTGCAACATCGAGAATAAGACGAATGGTGGTGGATTTGATCACCAGACTAAGAGTCTCTGAGTAATCCAATCGAACTGCTGATTGAAACTGCGTGCGACGAGCCGAGCTTTATAGCGGTCCAGTTCACCAGTAGCCAGATACTTTGTCGTAAAAACCCACTTACAGGTGATTACATTTTGTGTTGAATCTTTTGGAACTAAATCCCATGTCCTGGTGATCATCAGAGCATCGAATTCAGTAGAAGCCGCTTTACTCCAGTTTTTGTCTTTAAGAGCTTGAGTAATAGTTTTTGGTTCCGTTGGTCGGTTCATGGAGAGAGTGGCAGTGAGGCTGAGTTTTGTTTTTGGCTTGGTAATATTATTTTTGGCCCGAGTTGTCATGGGATGTTGGTTTTGTGGTGGGGAAGGAGGGTTTGATGGAATATCGACAGATGGTGATGGATTGGATGGAGAATTTGATGGGGAAATCGTATGAGAATGTGGTGGTTGCGGTGGATTAGAAATCGTGATCGGAGAGGGAGAAACTAGTGGTGATGTCGTGGGAGTTGTTTGGGTATTTGGTGAAGGAGATTATTGTTGGGCCATAGGAATTGGGTTTTGATTAGAAGTTGGTGATGGATTGGTTTGTGGGTGAGAGAGGGCTTGATGGGTCTGGGTGTTAGGCCCATTTTTGTGTTGAGTGCAAATCTCATAGTAAGAAAGAGAGAGAAGAAGATAAGGGATGGCGTGAACTTACCTGTGTCGATGGTGGCTGACGGTCAGCTGGGTGAAGAACCGAGCCGGCGGGGGTCGTCGTTGGTCGTGGCTGAGGCAGGAATGAAGAATTGGATGATGGCAGAGCTTGATTGTGAGGAGATGGAGATGAGTGAGAGGGCATGGGAGATGGTGAAATCGGAGCAGCCGAGGGTGAAGAGGAGGTCGGCGGCAGGTGTGGCGGCGTTAGCAGTTGATACCAAAGGGGAAGCATAGTAGCAACAGGTGTAGATGGATGGGGCGATGAGGTAGCTTCACTGATTTCGTGTATGCGCGTGTCTGTTGCTCGAAAAGGGAAAGTCACCTCATCAAATTGGACGTGTCTGGATGTGTAAATCCGCCCATTTGATTTGTCCAAACAGAGATATGCTGTCTGTGTGAGGGAGTAGCCGAGAAATACACAGGAAGCATATCGATCGTCAAGCTTGTGATGCGTATAGGGTCGCAGCCATGGAAAACAACGACAACCAAAGACACGGAGCCTCTCGTAATTAGGTATAGTCTGGAGACGTTGATACGGAGACTCAAGAGCTAATGTCGGAGTGGACAGTCTATTTATCAGATAAACCGCCGTTACAAAGGCAAAAGTCCAATATTCTTTGGGCATAGACGCTTGAGAGAGGAGAGTCAGCCCTGTTTCTACAACATGATAGTGCTTGCGCTCGGATATCCCGTTGTGTTCAGGAGTATGCGGCGGAGATGTCAGATGTGAAATGTCATTCTCAATGAGGTATGATTTCAGTGCCACATATTCTCCTCCATTGTCTGAGAATAGGGATCCAATTTTGGCTTGTAATCGATTCTCTACCAACCCTTTGAAAGCTATGAAAGTCTCCTTGACCTGTGATTTTTGTTTGAGAGGGAAAAACCATTTATATCTCGAATAGTGATCGATTAGGATAAGGTAGTATTTAAAATGATCAATAGAAGTTATGGGAGAGGTCCAAACATCTGTGAAAATGAACTCTAGAGGTCGAGTAGAATTGATGCTTGAATTATAAAAAGGCAACTTATGACTTTTATTTATCATGCAATCTGAGCATGTTTCTGATTTTTGAGAAAAGGATGAGATAGGAATAGAGTATTTAGAGATAATGGTATTCAAAATAGAAGTAGAGGGATGGCCTAATCGAGAATGCCAAGAAGAGATCGCAGCCTTAGGTTTTGGTGAGATAGACATAGCCATTGCTTGTTGTCCTTGTAGTGGCCATTCATATAACTGATCTTTAGTTTGGCCTTGGAGTAACGGGACCCCCGTGCTCAAATCCTTCACCTGAAAAGATGCGGGAAAAAATTCAACAGAAACTTGGTTAGCATTGCATAACTTATACACTGAAATCAGGTTCTTGTTGATATTTGGCACGCATAAAACATTTGTTAGAGAAAGTGGTCGACTGTGAGATGAAAGAGATATAGAACCCGTGTGTGAGATAGGTTGAGTAGAGCCATCTGCTGTCATGGCATCTTCTCCTCCTGTGTAGGGCTGGTGCAGGGATAAATTGGAGAGATTAGAGGTAATGTGATGCGTGGCACCGCTGTCCATCAGCCAGTTATTCGCAGTGTATGGCGCAACAGCAACTAGATTGGCGCGTGGCTCCCATGAAGGAAACGAGGGAGCAGAAAACTGTCTGGAAGAGGCTTGAAAATTCTGAAGCTGGGAGCAACGCTTCGCACTATGGCCTTGAACACCACATATCTTACATTTTCCAAGGTATGGCTTGGGAGAACGATTTTCATACCTTGTAAATTGGTGTTGGTTATGTCCTGTAGTGCTAATGTAGTTTCGAAAACTACCACCTGCACTTGATTGTCTCTGCCGATTTGGTAAACTGTTGGTGTTGTTGTTGTTGCGTTGTTGAACCAGATTCGCAGTCATTGGCAAAGTGGAGGACAAGTTTGGAGAGGCTACAAGCAACTTAGCTTCATGATTCAGTAATTTCTCATGAAGTTCAGTAATGGTAGGAGTTGTTTCTCTCCCTTCAACCTGATCTATAACTGATTTATAATCGTCAGTGAGACCTTCAAGAATCAGGTCAATATGGTCCTCTTGCTCAATAGGTTTGCCGAGGATTGCAAGTTGATCAAAACGTGTGATAAAACCTTGGAGGTAGATATCGATTGTTTTGGTGTCTTTCCTCCAATTTTTCAACTGATTTTTCAATTGTTTGATATGTCCTCGTGTTGGCTTGGCATAGATAGATGAAAGTGTGTCCCACCCTT
Source organism: Anastatica hierochuntica (assembly GCA_900406275.1). Lineage (NCBI taxonomy): Eukaryota > Viridiplantae > Streptophyta > Magnoliopsida > Brassicales > Brassicaceae > Anastatica > Anastatica hierochuntica. Next base: position 20,250 of record OVAN01000529.1, read on the forward strand.
GACCAGCAGTAGTGGCACGAGACACAAGGGGCTGGATAGATCCCTGAATTGCACCGAGCAGAGCACTGTAAATAAGCCGATCTTGGCGTTTCCAAAGGAGATATTCAGGATTTGCGGTGGTGACTCCAGCAGTGACAATTGTCGGAGATGGTGGTGCTATTGAGCCATCAAGGTAACCAGCAAGGCCATAGCCATCGTGGAAAGCATGGACCTGAAGACTCCACATAAGGTAGTTTGTGGAGGTAAGCTTGGAGACATTAGACATGTTGATATTGAGGAGAATTTAGGAGTTGGGATTAACGTTAATGGTTTCAGTAATAATGGCTGGAGAGGAATTATCAGATGAAGACATAATTGACGGCTGTGGGAGAAACAAAGGAGAGAAAAGAATTTTTTTTTTCTTAGGTCTAGGATAAAGGCTCTGATACCATATAGAATGTAATGTGATGATCTTATTATAATAGCTTTGTACATATATATATATTGTCACTGACTGCAAGGTAAACTAGGTCTAAGACATTTACAATCTACTCCTTTACATAAATGGACATTGTTTCCTTAATAAAAAATTCTTATTATTATCATTATTATTATTATTATTATTATTATTATTATTATTATTATTATTTTGCCACATTCTAAAATGTAAATATGGTTTTTTTGCATTGTCCAAATCGACCCTAAAATTATAGTTGTTCTTTACACATAGCCATAAAAAGATGGAAAATTTGGTCAAATGACCAGTTGACCAACATTATTTAAGTTTCTAGCCATGAGATTTTTTTCCAGTCATTTGTCTTCTTTACCTTTACACCCCACAAAACTTCAAATGGCTATAAAAGTTTATACATATATTGAAACGAAATTGTAAATACACGAAAAAATAGATTTTTTTCTCCTACCTAACGTATTTTGAATTTTTCGAAACAGATATAAATATTTTGAAAATATACGAAAATTGTTGTAACGTATAAGGAATTATATACTATTTAAGTATACTGTCTAATTACATACTAAGTCTATTTATTACAAAAAATGTAACTTTTATATAAGCGAAAACATATTAATTAAAAATCGAAAATGCCTACTATATAAGAGAATAAATATGAAATTTAAACCAATCCCACAATTTCTAAACCATATGATCAACTGAAAAAGTAAAAATATGTGTCAACTAAAACAAGAAATAGAATTACTATTTGAGATAGTATAAATAGTACGACAATAAACTATTTTTAAATAGACTGTCTATTTCCGCGTATCTATTGATTTCACAAAAAACCAAACATAAATGGGGAGAAAATGTAATTTAGTTCACGGTTTTATTTGGTAATGTTAAAAGTATCACATAACAAAGTTTAGAGAACGAAAAATTTTAAAAAAAAATTGAAACGGGAGAAAACTATGCTACGCAACAAGTAGACAGTCTATTTATTGCAACCTGACTATCTACTCAAAAGGGGAAAATCGTCTTAAAAATAAAGAAAACTATAGATTTTTTTGAGATGCTAGAAACTTAATTAATGTTGATCAATTGGCTAGTCAACAAATTCACCCTAAAAAGATTTGAAAAGGTTATGCTTCTATCTAACTCTCTTCTTTGTTCTCTGCTTGCAAATGAGCTGCAAAAAACAAAAGAAAAAGAAATAAACGGTACAAAAGTGTGATCAAATGGGAAAAATTACAATGAGGTTATTACAAAATTACCTGTTGGATCCATACCTTTAGTAGCTGCTGCTATCTCATCTTGTGGTCTCATTGCAGGGAACAAAATAACTTCCTACGAACAGTCAGAAAAAATATCAAAATCATTCACATATCTTCTATGAGTAAGAGAGAGTAAGAGAGAGAGAGAGAGTGACCTTGATGTTATGTGAGTCACTCAAGACTCAAGAGCATAACAAGTCTGTCTATTCCTAAACCCCAACCTCGTGTAGGAGCTAATTCGTACTTTAAGGCAGTACAGAAAGCCTCATCAAAAGCCATTGCTTCGTCGTCTCCGGATTGTCTATCCATCGAAGATGAGAAGGAAATAAAGAGTAAGTTGTGTTTAGGGTTTGAAGCATGATTAGTGCAAATGGGAGAGAGGGTATCTAAAAAAAAGAATAATAATATTTTAATTATGTGGGTTCTTAAAAGTAAAGAACCAACTCTTAAATAAGAGATTTTAGAGTTGGTTCTTAGAGCTTTTTCATTGGGGATGTTTTTAGAAATGTTCTAAACAAAAAAATTAATAGTAAAATAATAAGTGATAATTTTTTATGGTGAAGTGTTCTTAAAATTTTTGGAACACTCACCAAAGTGTTCTAAAAAAAGAGCATTTTGGAGAGTGTTCCAAAAATTTTAAGAACACTTCACCATAAAAAATATTATTTATTATTATTATTTTTTTGTTTATAACATTTCTAAGAACACCCAATGAAGATGCTCTTAGCTTTTAGAGCATCAGCATTGAGGTGCTCTTATTAAATGTTCTTACCATTAAAAAATTAAAAAGTAAGAAAAAAATAATATTCTTAGTAAAGTTGATTAGAACATGTTCTTATTTTTTTTTTTTTGACATCGATTAGAACATGTTCTGATTTGAGAACACTTAAGAATACTTTGAGAACACCAAAAGCATTTGTCACAATATTATTTGCTCAACTCTTCTTTTAATTTAAAATTTAATTAAATTATAAAACTAAATTGTAAATAATAATATTATATTAGATAAGAACACAAAAATGTGTTCTCACCAATGGAGATGCTCTTAAGAACTAACTCCATTAAAATATTATTATTTTTTACTTAGAACTCCTAAGAACCTTTGCACGGTCTTATATAATTCTTTTTTTATGCGGGTGTAGCCCATTTAGCCATTAGGGTTTCATAGCTTTTTTTTTCCTTCTCCGGTTTATTCACAAACCGAGCCGGTTCGTGTAAAAGTATATAACGATAATTATCAATTTTGTTAAAATAATATTTGTGATTAATGACTGAATTCTATTAAAATTAACTTCATTATCAAAGATTACTTTTAGATCTTATAAATACATTTACGTTCTCCTTGTTATAGAGCAAGATACAAAACCTGTATCAATTTAAAAAGAATTAAATATTTTCGTGAACTTTCAACTCAAAATTTAAAATCGACTAATTTAATAAACCTCCTTTATCTTTATTCATATACAATTTATTGTACTATATATATTGAAACATTTTGTTCTTAATCTTGCATTTATCCAACGTGTAAGTAAAAAAAAAAACTATTGTTGTTTCATTGTATATAGTAATTTGCTATAAGTTCTTTGCAACTTCAAAGACACAAAACCTCATGCTTATACCAAATCTTGAGTCTCAAGTCTTTTTCATCAATGACTTGAAGCCTACGCAACCCGGTTTACGCTTTTTATGCAACTTCATGCTCTTACTTCCATTTAATCCGCTCGGTGTTTCGACACTATTCTCTGTTGTTTGGCTGAAAAGAGTGGTAGTTTGCGAGATTGTTATCCTTGTGACTTCATCAGATTTTGCTGAAAGATCGATCTCGGGCGATGCAGGAGCTATTTTGTTGCCTTCTCTGGCGAAAGAACTTGATCCATTTCGTCTGTAAACAACTCAAAAAGAAGTTTGAATCACTTGAATTGCGATCAAACGATTAGATTAAGATTCTTTAAACTTTTACCTATTGTGACAATGCGCGAGAGATGCTTCATCAAGAACTTCGGTTTTAGGATCTTGAATACAAACTTTGCTACTTGAAACAATCTCGGTTCTTTCTGAATGCAGTTTTGGTGATGATGATGTTTCCTCTTCTTCTTCTTCCTCGGGAGAGATTGATGTATTTTTATCTGTTCTGGATTTTCTAACCATTGATATCGCTTTCTCTAGTGTTCCTAAAGCTTGCTTCACCTCTGGACTTATACAAAATCGTGTTTCGTCATTGTTGCTTTGAGTCTCCCCAATAACACTTGCATCTTCCTCTTCCGAACAAGAAGGAGAAACACTTTTATCTTCTTCCTCGATCTCGGAAACATCTGTTTTACAAGGTACATGTCCGTTTTCGCGATATCGAGTACCATTCTCTTTTACCGGAGATTCCAAAGTTTGTTCTTCCTCCTTGCAATCTCTTCCTTCGTGGCTATGCAGCTCGTTTTCTTGGCTGATTACATCGGTTTTATCAGTAGAATACAGAGCTTGGCGTATCCGAGTATACAACGGTTCAGCTAATACTTTTCTGTAATCATTTGATCTAGCAACCGAACCAATAGTCTGTACACATTTCAAGTTCAAGTAAACACCATAACATCACAAAGCTAGCAACCGATAAAATCGAATTTCAACAAACCGAAAAATGACCTTTTTGAAAAGTCTGAAACCGTTGGCGAGGAGCTGCCTAGACATCAAATTTATTAGAGATGGAGGTACCACATCCAGCTTTATATCCAATTCCGATATGGTTCTACAAAAAGTTCCAAAATTCGATTAACAAAAACGCGAAAGATACTCAAAAGGTTTTGGTTATATGTAATGTTCCATCAAAATGTTATCACTCACTCACTCACTTACCTTAAGTAGCTCCTCTCTTGAGACACCTTTTGTATCGCAACTCCGCCTACTAAGTCAATCTTCACAGCATTCTCTTCTTCAGATAAACCGCTCTTTTCGATACTATCTACCTCTGATGAGATCTAAAGATATAGTTTTTCAGATGAGAAACAGGATTTAAGATGGAAAAGATATGTAGGTAACTAATTTTTCGAGTTTTTACCGAGTTTAGTAGGATGATGACTAAACCTTCTTTACAGTATTCGAATAAGAAGAACTTGACTATAGCTTCTCTGTTTGTCAATGGCCATGGTACTTTCATCCTTTCTTCCGGAAAAATATCATCAAAATTTTCAGATTTAGATTAGTTTGATGAACATATAAAGAAGACGATTTTTGCAGTTTGTGAAGCAGACCTTACTAAACATATTTGTTCATCGATCCGAAACTTTTGTAAGCATTTAGTTTCTAAGATTCTGAACGCAGGAAATGTAGACTTTGGCCACCTAAAACATAGAGATATAAACACACACACAAAACCGTTAATTTCCCATAGCGAAAAACCGCACATTGTCCATGCATAAACGAAAGGAGAAAACTCAAACCATTTCTCATAGAGTGATGATTCCCACGATACGCATAAACCTGCGTAAACAAAACGCAGTTTTCAGCCAAATCGAAACTAAATTCTTGTGATCAAAAACTCTTAAAAAGAAAACTTACAATCTTGGATAGGACCATCCATGTAACCTTCAACAAGTAATGTATGAAACGGACTTCCTTCAAGTCCTTCGCGATACATAACACGACAATCTTCATCATCATGCTTCACCTATTAAGAAAGGAAAACACTTTGCTTACATTAGAACAACTCTGTTTTTAAAGCTAGAGAATAAAGTTGATCAAAGAAAAAAGAAACATACTTTCCAATCACCATGAGTTGCTTCATTGATTCTTGATTTAAACAAATCTTGATCCTTTGTTGTTGATACACTCCTAAGCTTCTTAAGTATACAAGACAATTCAGCTACTCTTTGATCCAACATATCAACATTACAATCTGTATAAACAACAATCAAAAACGTTATAAAACCATTCAACACTAAAGCACGAACAAATTAAACCAAAAGAAGAACCTCTGTTTAGCTGATTTCTGATTAGGGTTTTAAGGGTTTGATCATTAGTGAGCTCATGAGAAGCCAAGGTCTTGTCAAGTCTCTCTCTGTATTCAGAAATCTCTCGTCTCTTCTCCATATACAACTTTGAAGAGAATCAATACCCAGAAGGATTGATTCAAAACCCACAAAATCGAATCGGCAGAAAACAGAGCGAATTGATAAGAATCCACGAAAGGGTAAACAAACAAAAGCGTGTAGATCACGGAGCTTTCATGTGGATGAAGAAGAAGAAGAAGAAGATTGAAACGTAGGGCAAATTAATTTATGAGAAAGCTTAAAGCTTTGAGTTTGCTAGAGAAAACCCAGATAGATGCGTAACCTAAGAGACGGGACAAAGAACGTGAAGATGTTCGTTTTTTTATTAGAAAGATACTTTCTCCATTTTCTCGGGAAAGTAAAAATCTGGGAATGAAAATAAAGAAAAGTCTCTCATTTTCCCAAAATGGTTTGCACGCTGATTCGAACAAAGTTTTGAGTTTTTTTGTTTGACTTTAGAGGACGAAGTCGTTTAAATGTCGCTGTCGGTTTGACTAAAATGTATGATCTTTCTGTTATTTTAATCAAAATAGCAAAATAGTACAATTTGAAAGCCGTTTCTCTGCAACTTTGAGGTGAGAAATTTTAACAACATTTTTTCGACAATTTCCGATCCATAATCAAACAATTCTACCGAGTAACGCGATCTAATAGAGTTGAACTCTGATGGAAAAGATTCTAAAATTCACTAGATGCTAGTCGAGCGGCGAAGATGGGTCTTACGTCTACCTAAAAAAATCGAGATTAGACGGAATTAATCGCGGACTAATTTTTGGGTTATTTTGATATTTTTAATTTAGTTTAGTTTTTATAAATATATAATAAGTTTGTAATTTTGACTTTTAGATTTTTTTACTTGTTTTTAATCTAAATATAACTAATTTATATAATTTGAGTGATTGTAATATACTTTTATTTGATTTTATGAGTCAATTTTAGTTAAAAGTTCATTTCCGTAATTTAATTAGTGTAATGTTCGAAAAAAATTGGAGTACGGAAGAAACTAATCGGACGACCACGACCTAGCAGATACGTCGAGGAGTAATCAATTTAGGCTGAGATTTTTACAAGAGAGGTTTTTGATAGTAATGTAGAAACTGATTAATTTAATGCATTGGTCTTTTGAAAACCATGTGTGTATGAATTAAAGTTAAAGTAGTATTCCATTAATTGTTTTGATAGAAGTTGACTTGGGAAAGTATAATAAAACTACTTCTTCATTCACATGCTTGAGATCTTGTCTCATATCTCCTTTGTATTAAATGCTTTAATTACATACTTTTCTCATTATATAAACTTAGATGCAAGTTTTCAAAATCATATTCTGTTGTTCTTGACTCCAATTATATAATTCAAGTCAAGAATATTATAACAACTAACACCATAGCTTATAAGACACAGTGACATGACAATATTAGAATTCTAAGTTGTTTTAAACAGCCATTGATTTTCACAGCACATAGTTAAACAAAACAGAAAAAGTATCACATAGTTTTTTGATACAATACATTTTGTTAACTACTACTAACCGCAGCAACCGCCATTGTTCTGTTGGATTGGCTGGCCTTTCATTTGGACAGTTCCACTCCCGGATGTCTTGTTTGCATTCCGCTGGCTTCCCATTCTACAAAAAAAGTGTAATACTTGGTCAGACTCGAGAAAAACGAAACCGAACGAGTAAATGCAGATACAATGAGATCAAACGCATGAAACTTCTATCGTATGCGATAATAGCAGAAGCTCAAGCACACAGGCTTGATGAGGAGGAGCCTACAAGAGACTGATTGTGGCAGTAAGTTTCTAGATTTTATTTCCGTTAGCCATCACGTCCCTAAAACCGCAATTTTGAATTTAAAGCTTTACATGAATTGCAGCAGAAAAACCAGAGAATGCCTTGATGTTTAATGGTGATCAACGATAGGAGTAGAGAATAGAGTAACATATTGCAGAAACTATGACGATAGATAAAAGATAGTGAACATACTTCTTCTTGATTTCCCCAGCAATAGTTAAGAATGCTTGTTCCACGTTTATAGAATCCTTAGCACTGGTCTCAAGAAAGGGAACGCCGAGCTCATCTGCTAAGGCCTGTAGTGTTTTTTTTTTGAATAAATGTAACGTAAGATGAGCAAAATTTTAATCAATGCAATCAGATCATCTAACTTTTGGACTTTGATCAATAATCATCTACATTCATATTGCGCTAACAATACCATGATATGAACAAATAAAGAAAATAGTTCAATGAAAACAATGCAGGATGCGAGCTTACCTTTCCAGTTTCGGTGGAAACAACTTTACTTTCAACCATATCATTTTTGTTACCAATTAGAAGCTTGCACACACTTTCGTTAGCGTATCTATCGATCTCACTTAACCACTGCTTCACATTGTTGAAGCTTTCCATCTCAGTACAGTCATACACAATCTGTTGCGGATACAATTCATCAAGTCTCATCATCTCAAGGTGGGTTTGAAGTTTGAACATCAAGATTAGGATAGTCATTCCACTAACAAACATGTTTCAGAGTACACAGAGCAGTGCAATATGATAAAACCGCGATAGATACTAACGAAACGACTTAAAAATACGAAATGGAAATTGGACAGAACACTAGTCGAGGTAAATACGAAATGAAATTTCTCACGATAATTCCGTGTGCTCCTCTGTAGTAGCTGCTAGTGATTGTCCTGAAACGCTCCTGCCCTGCAGTATCCCACTGAAAGAGAAGCAGCAACAATCAAACAATCGACACAATTATCCGAAAACATATTACAAATCCTCTCATTGAAAATCCAAAAACCGAATATGTTACGCACAATTTGCAGCTTAATCGTCTTCCCATCGAGCTCAATAGTCCTAATTTTCTGCCAATTTGAAACCAAATCATCTTAAGCAACTTGCGATAAACACAATCCTTCACATGTATTGGGAGATACTATAGAAGAAACTCACGAAGTCAACACCAATGGTGCTTATGTAACTGTCAATATAAGCATCATCCTGTAATCCAAAACACAAATCCAAAAACTGAGAATCCGAAACGAACAACAACGTATTCGAATCGGAAAATCGAGTCGAACTCACAGCGAATCGAAGAAGCAAGCAAGATTTTCCAACAGAAGAGTCTCCGATCAACAAAAGCTTGAACAGATAATCGCTATAAGGAAAATTCGAATTCGTTTTGTGAGTAACAATGCGGAAGAAGAAGGAGAAGAAGAAGAACTTACTACTCGTTGCTCATGATTTCTTCAAAGCTTTGGATTCGAAGATTTTGAGGGAAAACAAAAATTTTCCCAGGAAAATGATTTGGCTCTTTGGATTAGGCGTGGTGTTAATTAAAGTGCCATGAACATTGAACCCCACCACTTTAATTTTGGATTTTCGAATAATTTTTAACAATTTAAAATGTTTATTTTAATTCCTTTCACGAGACGAGACAAAAAAAGAAGCTTTGACCTTGTCTCACTTAAATGAGACTTGTCTTGTTATTTGGGCTTTAAGTATATGATGGGTCGGGCTCAAATCTTTGAATGGGTCGAAGCTATCTACGGTATGTCTCCGGATCCGGATCCAAGTCCGGATTAGTTTTTTTTTTTGATAAGTCGGTATTAATTAGTTTCGTTATCGAAATTGTTAATTTCATACAACATTTTAATAATAACTACAATTAATTTATACATCCTAGAATATATAGGAACATGAGAAATAATGTATACTGGAGTTTGAAATGCGCAAGCGCAAATATTTTTTTAATGTATTCAATATATTATTAATCATGTTTTTTTATAGTTTATATGAATAAATTTTATAATTTTTATAGGTTTTTAGAAAATTATTTTTATAAATTTTATTTTTATAGTTTAACTTTTTTATTATTAATTTTATAGTTTATATAAAGTTTAATTAAATACCATATATTATTAACTACTTTTTTTTAACAAAATATTATATATTTTGGGATAACAATAATATAATATTTTAATATAAAAATATTTAAATATTATTGATGAATTTCTTGATTGCAGTGGCATTTTACATAATATCTCACATCATACTAAAGTTATTTTTAAAAAGTAGATATAACTTATAATATTAAAATAATTTTTCTATATTCTTCTTTTATACTAAAAGTCCCGTGTGAATGCAGAGGACCCCTAACTTAGTCTATTTTAAAATAAGAGAAATTCTAAAAATAAGGAAAAACAAATATAGACCAAAAAAAAAGAAATTGAAAACACGCATAGATTCTATCATACATTATTTACGCGGAATATCTAATTATAAATAAACTACTTTGACCAAAAATCGAAATCAATCTCAATATTACAAAAAAAGAGAAAGAAAAAAAAAGAAAAAAGAGAGATTCAAAAAAAAAAATGGCGATCGTGGGTCCTCAATATTGTGCACCGTACCCAGTAGACTTGGGAATCGTACGGAAGGTGATGACGTTAACAGATGGTAACTTCGCCGTCACGGACGTTAACGGGAATCTCCTTTTCAAAGTCAAAGAGCCTTTGTTTAGTCTTTCCGACAAAAGAATCTTGTTGGATGCATCTGATACTCCCATCTTGACTTTGAGAGAAAATGTAAGAACAACAACAAACATAGATCTTGTTTTTCTTTTTTCATAAATTGTGTTTAGATTTAATAGTCCGCGATGAAACCTAGCAAGGTAAGCAGGACCGGACATTTTACCCGAAACCCAAACTTAAACCCGTGAACCCAAATTAGGCAAAATACTCAAACCCGACCTCGAACAGGTCAAAAATCAGGAAACCCCGAAAGCCAGAACTTCAAACTCGAATAAACATTCAAAGATATCTAATCCCCGATAAGTATCTCAAATAAACATCCAAATTGATCCAAAATTTTCAAAATACCCGAAAACCCTGAAAACAACCTGGAAAATAAAAAAAAAACAAAAAACATTCGAAAAAACTTGAAATATCCAACCCGAACTTACTTGAACTTGACACGACCAAATACCTAAATGAGTTTTGTAAGGCTGGTTCGGGGCTCGAACTCGACCCAAATCCGATCAGGTACCCGAATGCCCAGTCCTGCAACATTGGATTTTACCAATTTTTTTTGTTTTAAAAAGTGGTCCTCTTTTTAAAAATATACTCCATTTGTTCCTAAATAAATGATGTTTTAGTAAAAAATAAATTTTTTGATAAAATAGTAAAATATTTTTGTTTCAAATTAAATGATGTTTTCACTTTTCAATACAAAACTTATTGTACTTTTATGGATTTTAACAATTTATATTATGCAAGTAATTTAACTATTGGTTGAAGGGTTATTAATATATATAATAAATATTGTTTTGTTCAAGAATAAATCAAATTTTAAATGATTCTTTACTATGTGTGTAAAATCTTTAAACATCTTTTAAAATGGAACATGCAAAGTATATAAAACCAATTCTTTTTCTCTTTTGATTGCTACTTTAGTAAATATGTAGTTTGTTGATTCATTAACATCTTCATATATCATATTTCTAACTCTCTATATTTGATGAAACAACAACAACAACAACAACAACAACAAATATTGTAGAAGGTGAGCTTGCACGATAGGTGGCAAGTATTTAGAGGAAAGAGTACAGATCAAAGTGATCTTGTATACACATTGAAACGTTCTTCTATGATTCAATTGATGAAGCCAAAACTCGATGTTTTCTTGGCTCAAAATAAAGAAATGAAGATATGTGACTTCCATATCAAAGGAAGTTGGCTCGACCGATCATGTGTCGTCTACGCCGGCAAATCTGATGCCATTGTTGCTCAGGTAACTTTTAATCAAGTCCGTAAATTGTAAAACAAATACTTTATAGTCAGAGCCGACCCTGAAGCCAAACATGACAAGCATGGCTTTGCGGCCCATTTTGTTGAAAACAAACATTTAACATTCCGCAACGAAGATGTAAATTCAACCTATTTCTCTTTCAAGATTAGAGCTTAGAGCTTCTTATGTGAAGAATAATATCTCACGTCATGTTTGTTGCGGAATGTCAAATGTTTGTTTTCAACAAAATGAGCCGCAAGGCCATGTTTGTCATGTTTGTCCTCATGGCCGGAAGTAATATAGATCAATCCACTCGTTGCTAATTGGTGTATGGTTTTTTTTCAGATGCACAAGAAACATACCGCACAAAGCATATTGATCGGGAAGAGCAATTTCTCGGTTACGGTTTATCCGAAAGTCGATTATGCTTTTATAGTTTCTCTCATTGTAATTCTTGATGACATTAACCGTGAAGATTCAGAAGACTAATCTATTGTTGTTTCTTTTAACTAATTATTTTTGTTGAATATTTAATAAATAAAACTCGAAATATATACTATGTTATGAAAGATTAAACATCTATAGTTTTGAAATATTTCAAGATTTTGAAGAAATAATTATAAACTCTTTGCCTCGACAAAAGCTTATTGAAACAGAAAGTTTTCTGATGTTATTGTTGTTCATCAGAGTTCCTTCAGGCAGTGCTTCTCTGTCTGAAAATCTCGACGCCTAAGTAATCAACAGTGCTCACAATAAGTGCAACATTAGGCTTTGCGAGCTTCACTCGAACAGCGGTTATCTGAGAGAACGTTTCAAGCGTTCTGGACGCTATTAGTTCCGCGACTGCCTCCAGAAGGTTTCTTGGTGGCCCTTCAACAATTTCTTTAGCTAGGCTGCAAATAAAACCCCGAGATCCGCCAAAACTCAGAACATATTTGTATATTAGGATCCAAAGTGAGACGATCATGGTCTTAATCATCCTAGTTTTAAGAGCAGAGTCGGATTCTAGATTATATTTGTTCATCCCGTAAGTGAAAATCGTAAAAACTTTACCTGAAAATGTCGACGTAGCTGATAGTATCAATTAAGTCGTCTGATTCACCAGCCTTTTTAAGACTCATCCACGCATCAATGTCAACGAGAAACCATTGCCCCAATTTATTCTCTTCAACAACCGCTCCATGGAAACCGTAAAACTTAAGCCCTCTCAATATCAGTTTGTCCCCCATCGTTAACATCACTTTCTCCATTGATTCGGTTCCAGGAACTATTCAAGAAAACAACCGATATAAGCTCAAGGCTTTATAACATAAACCGTATTAATATTGAGTAACAAACTACTAATGTTGTACATCACTCTCTGTTAATTTCATTTCATCTCTTCATAGACACTAATCTTTCAAGATATGAGCATTTGCTATATAGTAATAAACTCGAAAGATATGCGGAAAATCGGCTAAATCATGCCCCAACTATAGAAATATGTCGGATTTATAACCGAAGATATACGCCTTTGAGTCCCCATTAGACACAAAACTAACCATTTTTAAAAACTTTTGATGTCATCAACATACATACAGTTTCTCTTCAAACAAGTTTGTATTAAAATCAAAAACACAGATTAAAAAACATTCATTAATGGTTGTGTCTGAATAGTAAAACTATGTCGAGAGAAAACTAATTTCGATCCTATTACAATCTCTCGATCTTGTGTCACCGTATCGAGTCTAAACCAAACCAAGACTCCGATGTAACTGTTAATCACAGAAGGTTTTTTCAAATAGGAGATTTCGGAGATACCTCGCCGCTCCAACGTCGCCGGAGCCGTCGTCTCGAGTGAGGTATACATTTGCTTCGTTCGCGGCAATGGAGATTTCTTTTTTAGATGAGAGATGCAGAGAAATCGGAGGAAATCAGTTTTTAAGTAAAAAAGGAGAAAAAAATTATATAAGCAGATTCTATCTGTGGTGACAGTGGCCCAAATTTAGATATTTATAGGCCCAAGAACAGAGAGAAACATTTATGTTTTTTTACTTAATTGTTTAAAAATTTTAAAACACTTACCAATTATTCACTAAAAATGAATTAGAGTAAGAAATTAATTTTCTTTAATTATTAATTCTCTTAAATTGAGATTAAAGTAATTAGTTATATCCATTGAAAGTAATTTATATCCACTATAAAATTAATGCATTGTTACTTAGCAATTAGTTTGTTTAAGAAAACAATATAATTTTTAGATCTTCCAATAATTAATTGACACATCAATGAAAAAAAAATGTTACAATCACAATAAGTGGTCTCAAACCATTCGGTTTACAAAAAAACAATTAATTCTAAAACAAATTGAGCTGACCAGTATTCTAAATACGTCTCCAATGTAATACTCTATTTTTTTTCTCTGAAATCAATTAATTCTAAAACAGAGTGTTTTGCTCCAATATACTACTAAAAATTGAGCAATCAATATGATATTTTAAATATGGAGTAACTCCATTTTTACTCAAATTATAAAGTTAATGTTTATAGTCACTTCTTTTTGAACTCTTAAATAGAACCAGTTGGAGCAAATTTTACTATAAACTCTATTTAAGAGTAAAAATATAGAGTTGTTTTTGGAAATGGTTGTGTTTGTTTCAAAATTTTCGGTTTGGTGTACCAACAAAATCTCAAAATATTCCAGACAAATAAACAAACCGGGCATGGATTTTTTTTTATTCAAACATTATTTGTTCACTCATAGCAACAACAAACAGAGATCAAAATGCACAAACTGGAATCAAAATCAAGCACAATCTCACCAACAACATCACTGCTGCAATTGATCGTAGACATTGAAAATAAGCCAACCTTCAATAGCTGCAGCTTCAAGACGATCGTTAGTCCCCGCTTCATCCCACTTAGACTGAATCGAATCAAGCCGACTCATGTCATACCAAAGAATCTTGTGAGCTAATTCTCTAGTTCCAAGGAACTCAACCACCGGAGTTCCTCGTGCTACCGCAGCTAATTTCCCAATCTCCAAAGAGCTTCTGATCACAATGCCGTGGTTCTCTTTAAGCAAAACGAGGTCTTCTTCGATCTGGACTCCAACAAATGTGACGAATTTGGATGCAAAGAAGCGGTAAAGATCCTTGAGATTATCGCTGAACGTGCTTGGAAGGCGGAGGAAGAGACATAGATTCTTCGTGCTTAGCTTCACAGAGCATAAACGCCATTCGGACTTTTTCTTACCGGGTTCAACATCCCAATAGACATCGAAGATAATCGACCTGTTTCCATTCCAGACTGAATCTTCAAGGATGCGAGAAAGGTAAGGAGAGATATCGGTTGATAATTCGACATCAATGGCTTTGGTTTGGATCCAAGAATCATCAACCATCTTAAACCCTGGCCCATCAAAGGAAGCCATTGTGTTTCACTTTCACACCACACTGTGATCAAAATTACACATTGAATCATAAGCAAAGCAATTTTCATAACTAGACATCTCTTAAGTAAGCCTTAGAAGAATGATCGATTTAAGAAATGTAATCGCAATTAGAGCTAAAGGCGTTACTGGGTCTTCTTGCTAAAACACTAATCAATGTTTAGATTGATCGTTTATGTGAATCAAAAGAAAAAGGCAAGACCTTTACAAAGTATCGATCAGAGAGAGAGAGAGGAAAATCCCCAAATAAAGTTCATCAGATTGAAAATAAAAAGTTTGTTGATTTAGATTGAAGATTTGTATATGTAGAGAAGAGTGAAGTAACTCTAAATCCAAACATAAAAGCACAGAGAGAAGAAGAAGACGAACCTTTGAGATTTCGCTGAGAAGATGTAAAGTGAGAGAGAAACTGCTGCTACTGAGTCTCCGTGAAGAAGGAGAGGAAGAAGTAGATAAGTAATGCGCGAAAGGTATTATCTTCCGCACGTGCGGATGTCGCCACACGTGTTATGAACTTTCTTTTGGGCTTTTTATATTTTGGTTAGTGTGTCTCGTGTTGGGCCTCTAACCCAATTTTGTCATTGGAATTTATAAAAGCCTAGGTTGGACGTCCGGTTCCCCGACCAGGTTCATGTCCGGTTCGGGTCGAATTTGAGTTTCAAACCCCAATCCTAGAGTATGCTCGGGTTCGGATAAGTTCGAGTTGGGCATTCAGGTTCGGATAATATCATTTTTTCGATTTTTTCGGATATTTTGAGATTTTTGAGTCAATTCGGTATTTAGTTGGAAGACTAGTTAGATACCTTTTCGGGTTTTGATTTTTCGGACATTTCAGTTTCTTTGGATTTTCCGAGTACATGTTAGGGATTTTTCGATATTCGAGCTATTTGAGGTTAAGATCCGTTCGAGTATTCTTTTAATTCGAGTTTGGATACTTCGGTTCGAGTTCGGGTAAAACTAGTAAAATGCTCACGCCTAAGTGGCGTTACAGTTTTTTTTTATCGGCAAACGGACCACAATAGACCGATCTGATAGTCCATTAAACCCTCACCTACGGAGTGGCGTTCCGGTTTATGTTGGTCCGTAGCTTTTTTTGTAATTTCTTTTTCTTTCTTCTCCTTTTCGGAATTTTTGGTTTTTTTTCTTCTAAATCGTTTAATTTGCAAACATTTCCCTGTTTAATGACACTAACATGTAAAAAAACATTTGAAATGGTTCAACACAAGAACAAGATTAAGAATTTTCAAATGGTTTTTGATCCAACAGTTTTGGTAAAAATTTTAAAAGTTGATTTTTTTTTTATACAAAGCAAATGGAGTGATTCCATATGGTATATATCCCAGTGAGCAAAATAGCTCTAAATATCGGCAACAGATGATCCAAATCCGATCTCAAATGAAAATTTGATGCATGTTAACTCCTTCTTGTGACCATCAAGCATCTTCATTTTAAGTGAATATGAACCCTAAAGACAAACAAATGTATTAGATTGTTCAATCTTGACAAGTATAAAGTTCAACCTCTTCCGAGTTTCGACCATTCATCTTATACTACTCATTCCAATCAGTCTATTTCGGTTATCCGACTAAGCAAATTCAATTAGACTAGGCCATATTTGTTCTAATTGCTATAGGTTAACATCAAACTCAAATGCCCCCTAGTGAATAAGCATGTCCCACGATGTCGTTCGAAGGAAAACAAAAAATTGATTTTAACTTACGGGAGGCGTATATCCGGGTAGAACTTGCGAGTGTTCTACTAAGAAATCTCCAATAGCAACGGGACAATCTGTCTCCTCGCAAAGATCATGTGTCTCAGAATGAATATGCCATCCAAAATACGAAACTTCAATCACCAACTTCCCGCTTGAGATCGCATTGTCTTCATATATATACGAAAACAAACCAAACAAAAACACAATCATCATAACAAAACTAAACTAAACACCATTTAAATCATTCTACTTTCTTGATTAACAACAAACTCAAGAACAATGAAAAGATTATTCTGAGAGTATAACGAAGTTGTAACAAATCAAAGAAGCAAAGCATCAATGTGAATCTTCAAGATCATCTAAAAATCACAAAAAACTTTGAGAGTGTACCTGTGTTAGCAGAAACGGTGAAAGTAGCTTGCTTGCCACGAGCTACAGGATAAGGAGATATATCAACTCCTTTTACCTTTACTTCATAATCTTCGTTATTCTCTGTAAACAAAACAAATCAGAAATCAAAATCAAGATTCTGATTTTCTCTCGGACAAGGATCAAGATCATCTATAATTTTCAACTCAAATCAAAGAGTATAAATCGAATTGTTCAACGCAGTAACTAGATCTTTAAGTATTCACAAACTAAATCAAAATATGATCAGCAAAACGATTCAAATCTCGAATCAAAGACAGAACACAGTTACAAAACGATTCGTAAGGAGACGACCAAACATACCACAGTAGTGGACATCGGTGGTTGTTGCTCCGACAATTGTTGAGAGGAAGAGAAAATAAGAGACAGCGAGAGAAAATCTCGAGATTTTCGACATGATTGATTCTGATTCTCGGAGAAAGAAGAAGAGAAAGTTTTAGAGTTTTGAGATGATGATTTGAAGACGAAGAGACTAAACAAAGCAAGAGAGAGAGAGACAGAACAGAAATGTCACAAGGAATGTCGGAGAGATCTTAACCGTTTATTTAGGTAAATCCCTGATTCTAAAAAATGGACGGTTTAGATTTCGTGATTAATATATAACGGTGTGATTAACTACATAGGATTCGCAGTGGACACATCGTTAGGTAGGATTTTTTTTCTTAACAATAATCAAATTAGTTGAAGTTTGCCAGCTCACAATTGGTGCTATTTACTAATTAAAAATTTCGATAATTATTTTTTTGTCAGAATTTTGATAATAATTTCAACAGAAATCTAATCTATAAAATTATGTTTTCTATTCTTATTCTTTTCCTCGTACAAATTAGAGTTTATCTTCAATAATATGGTGTAAAATTTTTGATAAAGATGACTCTGTATTTTTGAGAAAAAAGAAAAGATGACTCTTTATTTAGGGTTGAACATTCAGATATCTATTCTGATTCGGATTATCTCGGATTTGAGTGGATTCAAAATACGGTGTTAGAGTTTAGATTTTTTTTAATTTTCGAACTTTATAGTTTTTCAAGATTTTCATATTGTCTCAAATATCTCATTAATTCCCGAATTCGCAATTTTATTTTCATTCACAATATATAAATTAAAATAGAATGTGTAAGATGCATGAAATTGAGTATTTAAGTTATTTATTTAGATTTATAAAACTCGTTTTAAATATCCATTACGTTCGTCAATATATTCATCTATTTATTCGGATTTCGTATTTGGATCTGGATTCTTTCGCGGTTTTTGGGTGTTTTCGAATATCTTTTTGAATTTAGATATAGTTTCATCTGTTTGAATATTTTTACATATCGATTCAGATTTAAAACTTAGATTTTTTCGAGTATGTTTCGCATTGATTAAAGGACAATACCACCCAATAACTAAAAAACCATTAATTAAATATTTTTACCCTTCTTTTAGGTCAAATTGTTAAACGTCCGATTACCCATCGAAGTTCAACTCCACTAAATCACGTTACTCCGTGTAATAGGATTATTTAGCTATGGATCGGATCTTGTCGATCCTATTTTGACAAAAAAAAAATTTACTCCGTCAAAGTTGATTTTACTCCTATGTCCCTCCTTTTTATTTTTATTTTGTTCAACCATTAAGGATAAATTTATAATTTATACCCCTATTTATTTTTTAGACCTTTCTAAAAATTAATGATTTTTTGTTGGTATATCTAACAAATTCACTCTTGATTGAAATCTAATTTAAAATAACTTTAGCAAAATAACTATATTCATTAATATTTCAAACATTTTTGTTTATTTTGGGCTGTATAAAGTTAAGCCCATTAATGAAAAGGTTTATTTGATTAATAGACTCGCAAACACATTCTAATGATTCGAAGAAGCTTTTGACAGATGGCGAGATTTCTCTTTCTCTGTTGCCTCTTCGCGACGGCGCTGACGTCATCCTTGACGGAGGCCGGCGACGACAATCGTGTCTACTCCCCCTGCTCAGATTCAACTGTCGCGATCGGCGATGGATTCACTTTCGGAATTGCTTTCGCGGCGAGAGATTCTTTCTTCGGTCCCAATCGTTCCGTTCAGTACTCTCCCTGCGATCGTCGCCGCCTCTCGCTCACCGGAAACTCCGAGCTCGCCGTATTCAGACCTAAAGTCGATGAGATCACTCTCCTTACTATCAATACCTCCTCCAGCTCCTCCAGTTTCCGTCCGGTTCGTTTCTCAATCTCTGATCCATCTCCTGTGAGATTTCTCCAGATTTAAAAAAGGGTTAGGTTTGTTCATAGGAGAAATTTCGTATAGATCTTCTCTTCGGATCTGAACTTCTCTTCCCAGATTAGTATAGTTTGTTGACTTAGAGAGTTGGTAGTAATCTGGATTCTAAGCTATTCGTTGACATCTTTCATTCAAGATCTGATTGCTTTCTGCATTTTCTGAAGAATTAGAGGAGAAACAAGTTAACTTATAATGTGTATAACATCGATGTTCGAAAATCGATTTCTCCGGAAAAATTGATGTAGAAGAGCTTCATTGTTAACTTGATTGTTTTTTTCTTGGTCTTGAATGTGTTCGCCTACCGAATTATCGGTTTTTTATAGTACTTTTTGTGTGATTCCAGGATTCTTCAAAGGGATATATGGTAGCATTCGCTGGTGCGAAATACGCGGCAAGATCAGTTCCGATTATGGTTGCAGACAACAATCACGTTGTGACAAGCTTCACTCTCGTAATTCGATAAAGCTTAGAACAATCTAAATGTTCGGTTTTTTTGCAATATATGTAATCTTTGTTTTTGCTATTATGTTAGGTTCTTGAGTTTCAGAAAGGTAGACTTGAGAACTTATTCTGGAAGAAAGACGGATGCTCCAAATGTTCTGGAGACGCGAAATTCGTGTGCCTTAACAAAGAAGAATGCGCAATCAAAACGCAAAACTGTAAGAACCAAGGAGGGCAAGTAGATTGCAGCTTGGGGATCCAGTTGGCGTTTTCAGGCACAGATAAGCACTACACTGCGTTGAACTCATGGTACGAGGTTGCGAATCTGAAGCAGTACTCGCTTTACGGCCTTTACTCTAATCTAAAGGATTCACTAAGCAGCCAATTCAAAAACATCTTCTGATGATAAGTTTTCTTTCTCCTCTGTGGTATGATTTCGTAATTCTGTATATCTTCTCGCCTGGTTTTGTTTGTTTGATTTGATTTCTTGCTATATATCGTGTATTTTATTACTTTGTTTAACAACTTTTTCATGAGCTAAACAGTCAGAATGCACAACACACAGTTTCGAAAGAAGTCTATAAACGATGATTGTTGATTCCCCTCCAGTCTCTATTGATGTCAATCGACATTGCATCAGCATTAGTTTCTTCGGCGATTGTTCCATTAGATGGTGGTGGCTCTCGGTGGATACCATCGTTGGTCTCAACAGTGCTGTTCATGTCAAATGGCGAACTGCTCACGTTATGGTGTTGCAATGGCTGAGCGAGTGATCCAACAAAACCATGGGAGGTCATCACTGGTGGACAAATCGGTTGCATTTCGGAATTAGGAGTTCCATTGCTACTGCTTCCTTGGAACGGAAGATGTCTTCTAGGGCTCCCGATTGTCTGGTGGATTTGAGGACTACGCGGTTCGGAAGATGGGAAATGCCATTGATCCACCAAGTAATGGCTTTGATTCTTCCATATTGCAGCACATCTGTTAATCCTCTTGGCTGCTTCTTTAGTCTTCCTCGCTCTCTCATCGTCTTGACTGCCTCCGATCATGAAACCATCATTAGTGGTCCTAAGGTCCCCGAGTTGCGGTTGATATGGATACACCGGTGGATCGCGAATAGGTGGATGTTCCATGAAATCAAGCCTCCTCCTATAATGCATGATCTTATCATTTGAGAAAGATAACATTCCATAAATTTCACCCAAGTTAAGATCAGCAATACCGCGACCACAATGTAGTTGCAGCATTAGCTGATCAGCTACTAAGTCCATTTTCATTTGATGAATCTTTCTCAACTGATCACGAGCATTCCTTACCCTCCCTTTGAGGTACGACTCGACGGTCGTTTCGTTCTTCGTCTTCTCGATGTCCGGCAAGGCAAAGAACTCGTCTAGGAGATCACTAGCCGCATCAACATATGGCCAGACCATTGGCTCAGCCTCGTTAGGGCTGAACATGATCAGACAAGCCTTTATATCACACAATATGGTTAGCTCTCTTACTTTTTTCATCAGCCCTAACCTCTTTTTCTTTAATGCGACTTTTACTTTTTTTCTTGCCATGATCACTTTTAGTTTTTTGGTTTCTCTCTTTTAAAATTTTTACTTTTTTTTTGTTGGATGTGTGAGCAACAATATTGCACTTGTGAGTTTATTTATACAGGGGGAAATAGAGAGATAAGTTGTATAATTAATAAATTACTTACTCTTAAAGGTGTTGAACTTTTAAATTAACTCACCAGCCAAAAATGTTAAATTGACCAAGTGAAATAAAATACTTGTCAAAATAACTCGGTGGAAACAATTAACATGCCAAAATTTTAAATTGAATAAGTAAAATAAAATAGGCATCAAGATGACTCGTTAGTAAAAATAATTAACATGCCTTAATTAGTAGTTGACTATAAAGGTAAAACATGAAAATCTAAAAAAAAACTTATAAAATGGAACAAAAAATAAAAATTTAAAAAGATTTATAAAATAGAATAGAGGGAATATATTTTTAAGTAGGACTTGTATATACGAGATTCATGTATATTTTATACTTTTTTTTAAAAAAGCGGAAACTTGGAAAATGGAAAATATATTAAAAAAATATTATAGCAACACACACTACAAATAATTAACAAAAAAAAACACAAACTACAAAACGAATATAGTCTACTAAATTTCTCATCTAACCCAAATTTTAAAATGCTTTCACAAAAAAAAATTAAAGATTGTTTGACAACAAAGCAAGCCATAGAAAGAAGAAACACAAAGCTGATTTTGATGGAAGAATATATTTGCAAATTACGAAAACTCTCTTTAAAGCAATAGAAGACGCCTTACTTGAGGAGGATTTGGTGGTGGCAATTGACCGGAAACCGGCTGACTTCCTCCACCTCTGCCGCCGCCTCCTCCTCCTCCGTTGTTCCATGGTTTAACAACAACAAGAACCACAACAATTATGATGATAATGAGAATAATAATGGCGTAACATGTCCATTTACGCGTGTTCTTCTGGTAAACCCGAGCAGTTTGCAGCTGCTCGGTTCCACCTCTGATAAAAGAGTTGGCTCGGCCAACGTGGCTCTCGATGTCATCGAGCTGAGCTCCTTGGTGCTCCACCAGCACCGCCATGTCTAGAAACACTTGGTGAAGCTCCCTGAGATTCTTCTCTATGTCTTTAACCGCATCGTGCCTTTCTTGAATCTCGTTAATGGTGTCTAAGACTCTTCCTCTTCCTTGCTCTTGTATTGCTTTCTGCAAGAATCTCTCACTCTCTCCTGCAACAATCATCAATGTCACACAACTCTCATGTTGATTCATCATCATCCAAACACAGATCACACATTCATCTAACTATACAATCTTGATGATGCTTCAAGTTTAAATTTGAATCTTCCTATAATGTTCGAGTGAAAGATGATGAAACAAACCTGTGGAGATCAACCGATCTAGGGTTCTCTCATCTGGATTCTCGCCGGTGACGGTGAAGTACCTCCTCTGTACAGTTTCTCTATACTCCGACGAGATTAGTTCCCTCAAGCTGTTGAAACTATCCATTGAATCTTTCAGTTTCTTCCTCAGGCCATTGACGACGGAGGTTCGAGTTCGATCGGAGGAGGAACCAGGTCCACAACCAGGGAGGCTCCGATTAGCGGCATTGGAGCGATCTAACGCCTCGAGTTTTACCTTGATCATCTTCGCCTTCTTCAACGCTAATCCGACGTCGCCGTCCATTTTCGACCGGAGATCCTTGACGGCGTTAGCATTGTGAAGCGTCTTGCTCTGCTCGTGACTCGATTTGAGTGTTTCGTTGAGCCGATCTAGCTCCTTCAACTCCTCTTTCACAGATTCAGCATCTTCGAAGAATTTATCGAGGTTTACACCACCGGTTGATCCCGCCGGCTGCGTCATCTGAACTCCACCTCCGTCTCGCCGTGGAGATGGTTCTCCGCCGCGGAAGCGCGAGAATGAACTGGAAAACAAATCGTTCATCGAAAATCAAAATCAGAATCAAAAATCGAGAGATAGAGAGAGATTCAGATCAGAATCATTCAACAGAAAGACTTAATAAGAAAGGAAGAAAAAGTCGTACTGATTCAACCACACGGTTTATTGAATGACTGAAGACGAAAAGTAGAGAGAGAGAGGAAACGTCCAAATCGATTGTTTTCTTTTAAAAAAAGTTAAGAGAAGAAGTCAAACAAAGAGAGGAAGACTCCATTGTTGACTTGGAAGCTTCTGAGTATACGTAACAATGGCGGAGAAGAGAGAAGGTGAAAGCGAAAGCTTGTTGCGTTTTAGGTCTGGTTTAAAGATGAAGAAACAGCTCACGATTTTATTAATTCGTCATAAATTCAACGAAAAACCGGTTCAACCGGCCGGTTTAGATCTTTAACCAATGGTTCGATCTCGTCACTTTTATATGAGAGAGAGTACGAGATCTAACTAAACCCTAAACTTCTTCTTCCATCTCGAACACTCTCACCATTTCTCCAGTAAGCTCTTTCGCTCATCTACAATGGCGTCGATGATGGTAAGTTGATTCAACACTCTCTCTCTCTAGAGATATTTATGTGTGTGTTCAGATTTTGACTGATGCGACTTTACAGCAACCGCAAATCATACTGCTCAAGGAAGGTACAGACACTTCTCAAGGGAAGGCTCAGCTAGTGAGCAACATCAACGCTTGCACGGCGGTCGCCGATGTGGTTCGAACCACGCTCGGGCCGCGAGGGATGGACAAACTCATCCACGACGATAAAGGATCCGTCACCATTTCTAACGACGGCGCTACTATAATGAAGCTTCTCGATATTGTTCATCCTGCTGCTAAGATCCTCGTTGATATCGCAAAATCTCAAGATTCTGAGGTCTTTTTTTATTTCGATTTTTCTGAAATTGATTGGTTATTTAGCTTTCGATTCAGTATGCAGATCTTAATTGAGATCATGAGCTCTGAATTTTCTGCTGCTGCTGCTGCTGTTGTTATTGGTTAGGTCGGTGATGGGACAACTACGGTTGTTCTTCTTGCAGCAGAGTTTTTGAAGGAGGCTAAGCCATTTATTGAGGATGGTGTTCATTCCCAGAATTTGATCAGGAGTTATCGCACCGCATGCTCTTTGGTTTGTATTTTCTTTCTCATTGATTCAATTTGCGAGTCTTTTCGCTTTCTGTTGCCTTAATCACCACCATATTATTTATCGGTATAGGCGATTGAGAAGGTCAAAGAACTCGCTGTTAGCATTGAGGGGAAAAGTATAGAGGAAAAGAAAGAGTTATTGGCTAAATGTGCTGCTACCACTCTTTCCTCCAAGCTTATCGGTGGAGAAAAGGAGTTTTTTGCTACGATGGTTGTTGACGCTGTGATGGCCATTGGGAATGACGACAGGCTCAATTTGATTGGGATCAAGAAGGTAACGACATTTTCTTCTTTTTTCATTTTACGGATTTGTTGTTTTGCTTTCATACTTTAGTATTCTGTGAATTTTTAAAGTTGGCTCTACATTGGGTTGGGTGGGTGTTAATCTTTCTTTATTTTCATCTATGTCAAGAGGTGTGCTATTTTTTGTTTGTTGTGCGACTTAAATTCTACTTCTTAATGGATTTCGACATGGCTTTTGAAAAATCCAAAATGATAGCACTTGCTTCATTTCTAGCAGTTTTCTGCCGCAGTCATCTATTCCTACTGGCCTATCTGCTGCATTCTTCCTCTGTTCATTTCATTTCATTTCAAGGTCTAAGTAGATTTAGGGAAATGGGAATGGGCATAGTGCTAATTCCAAGTGATTGACATGTATAACAGTTTTTCATAAATTGGAATTTTCAAGATCCAAGTCGAGTGAAAGACATCTCCGAGACTCTAAGCTAATGTCTCATGGTTTGCTTTTTAGGTGCCAGGTGGTAATATGCGAGACTCTTTCCTAGTTGATGGTGTAGCTTTTAAAAAGACATTCTCGTATGCGGGTTTTGAACAACAGCCGAAGAAGTTTGTCAATCCCAAAATTCTCCTGCTTAACATCGAATTGGAGTTGAAATCTGAGAAGGAAAACGCTGAGATTAGGTTGGGATTATGGCTCTTCATTTTACTTTTTCCCTTTAGTTAAGCATCTTTTGGCCTTATTAGACTTAGCTCCTCGCGTTTGTTCACAGACTATCAGATCCATCACAGTACCAGTCAATAGTTGATGCAGAATGGAATATCATTTATGACAAGCTAGAAAAATGTGTCAATAGTGGAGCAAAAGTTGTTCTTTCTCGATTGGCTATTGGTGATCTAGCTACTCAGGTTTGTTGAGTTCCTTCTTTTTGTTGTTTCATCTACCTCAAGGACATTTTCCCTGCATGGCCAAGCGGAATATTGACGTGTATGTTTATTTCTTGAGAAATCATTTGACATGAGGCATAATTACATTGGTTCGTTAAGGTTTTGCAAGTGTAAGACTATTATGCATAGCAGCAATTATTAGGTACCATGTTCTAGGCTACAAAGATTTAATTTCCTCTGAGAGACCTATGAGTATTCATTGCCCTTGTCACTCTATGGTACCTTGAATCTGGTTGTTTCGTTTTTGTATCAGTTAGGAGAGTGTTTGACCATGTTTACTCATTTGACTGAAGATAGTTGCATTTTTTTGGCAGTATTTTGCCGATCGTGATATTTTCTGCGCTGGCCGTGTAGCAGAAGAAGATCTTAATCGTGTGGCTGCTGCGGCTGGAGGAACAGTTCAGACAAGTGTTAACAACATAATTTCGGAGGCTAGTGCAAAATGATTTTCTCTGCCTGCTATTTGGATATGCTTACAAGCTTTCAGTAACTTGTTGATTATGTTTCTTTAAATGAGAGATCAGTTTTAATCTCTGCAGGTTCTCGGAACTTGTGAGGTTTTTGAAGAAAAACAAGTTGGTGGGGAAAGGTTTAACATATTCAGTGGTTGCCCTTCAGGACGCACAGCAACTATTGTCCTCCGTGGTGGAGCTGATCAGGTATACATCAAGTATTGGATGCTTATTGAAAAAAAATTAGCATAAGTATGACTTCCTTTGAAACATTAATGGCAGTTCATCGAAGAAGCTGAGCGGAGCTTACATGATGCGATTATGATTGTGAGAAGAGCTGTGAAGAATTCAACTGTTGTTCCTGGAGGTGGAGCTATAGATGTGCGTATCCTCCATCCACTGTGGTTCAGTTTTTAAATTTTGCACATAGATTAGTACCATTGACAATGAAAGTTACTGCTCCTTATTGTAGATGGAGATAAGCAAGTACCTGAGGCAGCATTCACGAACAATTGCTGGGAAGTCGCAGCTTTTCATCAACTCGTATGCAAAGGCCCTGGAGGTACACTTCTGGTTGATTTGAATGTTTTGCTTTTGTGCCTATCGATTTCTGAAAATTCCATAATCGCAATGCACATATCAAAATGAGCTTCCTAACTGTGATCTCTGTTATTATGCATTTATAGAGTAGAATTATTTTATGTTTGCGTTCAATTATTTTATGTTTGCTCGTCGTTGTTACAATATGTATTTGGTAAACAACTAAGGAGGTTCCAAGTTGATTTTTTGGTTCCCCTTTGTGAAAAAGATTTGAAATCACACTTGTGGCGGTACTTCAGGTTATTCCACGACAGTTATGCGACAATGCTGGATTTGATGCAACTGATGTCCTCAATAAACTAAGACAAAAACACGCCATGCAAAGCGGTAAGCTTTCTCTCGCTGTCACAAGTTTGATATGTCAATCTTTTGATGAGAAGCGGAATCTTATTCGGGCTATCATATATGTGTGTTATAACAGGTGAGGGAGCTTCGTATGGAGTGGACATTAACACCGGTGGAATAGCAGATTCTTATGCTAACTTCGTTTGGGAACCAGCGGTTGTCAAGGTATTTCAGGATTCTAGAAACTTTTTACTCTTTTTTCCGACTTTAGGATTATTGTGCGGTTTATGTAAATGGCTACTAGGGAATGATATGTTTTGTGTGAAGGTACTGCAAGATTCTATAAACATTTACACTTCCGATTTTGGGACTATTGTGCCAGTTGTGAAAATGGCTACTTGGGAATGATCTCTTTTGTGCGAATCTATCTGGTAGAAAGGTTTATTCATGATGGGTTGTGATGCCTTTGTTGTGGCAGATTAATGCTATAAACGCTGCGACTGAAGCAGCCTGCCTTATTCTTAGTGTGGATGAAACCGTGAAGAACCCTAAAGTAAAATAACATATGCTCTCATTTTCTTATGTATATTTTCATAATATGTATTGTATTGATAATTGTCTAAAAAATTGCAGTCTGAAAGCGCACAGGGAGAGGCTGCCGCAGGTGCTATGGGAAGAGGACGCGGTGGAGGTCGTGGCCGTGGTATGCGAAGGCGATAAGTTTTCCCTCTTACTCCTAACGTGTGGGTTTTGATCTTCTCTATTTTATTTTTTTTTGTTGAATTTTGATCTTTGAACAAATCAAAAAGCTAGTGTTTGTTGAATTATAGTACTGTTTGGGGTATGTCCATACAATTTGTTAAAGTAAAGTTTGAGCGAATCAGTGTGGTGGGTTTTTGTTACATTTGAAAAAATGATATTTTGCCAGTGAAACAATTCATCGTAGAAGCCATACAGAGAATCTATAGCCTCTCGGTTTAAATCGTTCATTCATTCTTCAACCCATTCTTTATACAAACAGTTGAAAATATAGGAGAAATATAATTTTGAACACTTTTCGCAATCCATTTAGTTGACAAATGATGTGCTTATGAAATTCTCAAGTCATGAGAGCGATTTTGTTTGCCTCAAAAGATTCATTCCTTTTGTTTTCACACTTGCGTGCTCCTGAGACATCGCCATTTTCTTGACCGAGGAGCCTTCTCTAGAACCATTTGCAAGCCGATGTTGTTAGCCGACATACCAAACATGTACCTGCACATTGAGCATTGGAACAGAGACAAGCATAAGTATCAACAACAGCTCCTTCAATACCAGCAGTAACTTCTAACTATCAAGCGAAACAATGTTTCCGAGGAGGGAGATTCTAAGAGATTCCCAATTCGCGCAATAAAATATGTGAAGCTTGGACTACTTACTTGCTTCGACGCGCCTTTCTTCTCCAGGAAACGAAAGATGTGATCCACTGCATAGCAACAAAAGAACCAGTTAGACTGTGAGGCATAGCTTTAGAAGAAGATGCTTTGCTTAAGAATTGGGAATTTAAGAGAACAAAATCACCTTAAAGACCGGTGTTAAAGTCGCAGTCCCAGCAACGGATGTTTTACGTAGAGGCAACCTCCGTTGAGGGACAACTTCCTTTGATAAATGTTGAGCAATTTCTTTCAACAGTACCATTTGAGCCTTCTCGGTTCTCATAGAAAGAAGCGTCTGTTTCATTGATTCCCTGTCAGCCTCCAGTGCTTGAAGCCTCGTGTAGAGTTTCGCTATATCAGGATCGCCATGATCCCTTTGTTCTCCGGGGAAAACCACATTGCCGTCAGAAGTATCATCACCCACACGCTTCTGCTCAGTTACACCACTATGAGACGCATTCTGATGGACAGAATCAATGGTGTAAACTCTATCACTCATGTCATCTCCTATATCCGACGAGTCGTCCTTAGAAATACTCTCTGTATATGAGACATTTTCCGCTTTCTTGAACCTTGGGGAATCAACAAAAACATCAGGTTTTGATGCTCCCAAGTGCGAGCTTGAACCAGACGTTGAAATCCTCTTAAAATGTCTTTGACGCCTAGGACTCTGACCAATCACTACCTTCTCCGCAACATCCCTCCCTGTCGCTCTCGGGGAATCACCGTTCAACTGAGTATTAGCAAAGCTAGGATTTGTCTCCATCTGGCTTATTCTTAGATCAAGCGTCTTCAAATGCTCTCGCCCACGAGGCGTATCAGCTGGTGGATAGTTTTCATCATCCGCGACATATATATCAGCCTCCAACGGATCTTGGTTCTCGTTTATATTACACTTTAGAGGAGGATACTCATACATCGGGAGGTCATACTCCGAACTAATATCAACCATGCTCGCATTACGACTAAACAAGACGCTCTTTTCACCATCAGCTTCCGCCTCTGTAAGCCCGTAACTCATCATCCTATGCTTATAAGCCCGAGTTTCGCACGTAAGAGCCAAAATCGTCTGCTCCCTTTGATTAAGCAAATCTTCAAATACCAAAATCTCTTGCTGATCATACTCCATTTTCTCAGCAGCATAAAGCTTATACTGTCTCAATTCCATCTGAACTTCGGCTTTTTCGGTTTGTAGCCTCTGCATTGCAGACATTGCTGCAGCTGCAGCTGTTGATGAAGCGTTTCGTTCTTTCTCGAGTTCTTCGTATAACTCCTGAATCGAAAGCTGTTGATTGATAACAGTCTCGCGTAGTAACTCACATTCGTTCTCTAGATTGACTTTAGGATTCGAAAATTGCTCTGTTTCGTTCAGTTCTGATTCTTCCTCGTCGTGTCTTCGTTTCACAGATCGAATCCGTGAATCTGATGAACAATCGCATCCACAATCGCAACATTTGATCAAATCCCTAGTCGGAGATTCCATTTCTAAATCTAGAAGATTCTCACAAACAAAACCCAGAAAATAAAAATCGAAACTTTATGGTTTTAGATGTTGCCATCATGCGAATGCATCATCATCAGAAGAAGAAGAAGAAGAAATCGATGAAGCCAAAACCCTGCGAGAAACAGAGACTTGTATCATCATCATCATCATTATCATCATCATCTCAAAAGCTCTTCGAATCGTATTATCAAAATCGGAATCTGAAAAAACAGAAATTGCAGAAGGGACTTACCTTTCTCTCTCGATGAACCCAGAAAATTTGGAGAAATGTAAAAAAAAACAAATTTTGAGATTATTTTTGTTTCAGAAAACCAAAACTAAAATGGAAAAGCTTAAAAGGAAATCTCGTAATTAATACTAATTTTATCAAATTTTTTTGTAAAAAAATTAAAATTTATGATTTATGAAACACTTAAAAGAATTTTGATTTTCTTCTTAAGTTTTGTTTTTGGAGAAGAAAGCTTTTTCAATGGAGTCTTCTTCTTGTCTGTGTTTCTCTGACTCTGTCTCGATGTTCTAAAAGAAGTTTATTTTTGGTAGAAACGAGAGAAGAAGACGATGACGTTTAAGGATGGTGATGTATTTTGGGTAAGATCAACGGCTGAGATTAGCTTTTGTTTAGTTGTCTTTACCGGAAAAAAAAAATTGAAAAAGTAGATGGCGCCATGATCTGTATAATATTCACACAGAGTTTTTAGATAATATTCTCAAATGCTTTTTTCTCCTTTTTTAGTAAAAAAATTAAATACAGCTTAAAAACATGGCTTATTAATCCTAAATTTGATTTTCAATTGATGTTCTTGTTTTTTAAAAATAAAATGTTAATTTTAAATGTCCATATTTTCATTTTTTATATCATTCATTGGACTAGCATTCGTTTTATTTATTTGATTTGTTAATTTATTTTCACATTTGTATAAATTTATAAAAGGTTTGAATATTGCAAATCTTTAGACTAGTTTCAAGCTTTAGATTATAGATTCCTTTTAGACAGGTTTTATAAACAAAATGTGTATGTAGTTTTCAGTTGAATTTAATAAATTTGTGTTGTTTATTGTTTGCTAATATGTTGGTTATGTACTTATGTGTATTTAAAAAAATAGTTATCGTGATAATGTGGAAGATAACTCATTTCCATAAAATAATTATATTGTGGGTGGTAATATAACAAAATTTGTATTGACCAAACCATTTTGAATATACAAAAATTAATTTTGTAAGCAGTATTTAAGGTCGTCTTTTTCCTATTCTTTTTTAAAAAAATCATCAATTTTTAGCGATTTTTTTTTGCGGTTTTAAGTAGATTATCAAAATTATAACTCCATGTTAGAAACGAGAAGAAAATTTAAAAAAGTGCAGAAAATCTATACCAAAAAAGTGAGGAAAATTTTGCTATTATTATGGTTTCAACCAAAAAAAAACTTATAAAATGAGACAAAGATTATTAGTTATCTATTTTTGGATACATATGTTGGGAATGTCATGAAATCATTTGTATTTTACTCTAAATAAAGTTATAGTGTCGAGGTTCGACAAATCGAATAATATCAGGTGGTTATAATGTTTTGCTAGAGACCGCTTATAATCTACAAATTATGAATCTGTTACCAATATTATACGATTTTACAGGGTCACACACCTAAGCAAATTGGATCAAAATTTCTTTTTTAGGTTTAAAGATTTTATTTATGTGATAAATAAAATAATAATAATAATACAATATTAATTTATATGGATAAAATAATATATATTATTATAAGCTTTGATACAATCAAACGTAATAATCAAACTATATGCATGACTTAATGGATTTGAGCCCAATGTCATATGTTTGATTTGTTAAGTCGGTCAATGTGGCTAATTATATAAATGTGATTTGTGTGATTAGAAGGGGAGATACGAAAAGAAAAAAAAACTACTAAACCCTAAAATTAAACGGAGACAAAATTGTTTCTCTAATTTTGAGATCTGATTTCAACGGTGCTAGCAGAGGCACCGGCAGAGGCACGATATTTGGAGTGCTTAAAACATCGATATAAATTCAGATCAGACTTTCGTTGCGTATTTTCCAGGTATATACGATACCGTAGATTAGATTCAAAGTCAATAATTTACACGGTTCTTGGGAATAATATTATTTAATATATTTATAAATTGTTTATAAATCGTTACGAATTCCTTCAGTGGTATCGGAACATACGTGTTTAATTTTGATCTTCAAGCTAAAGTTTTATTTATCATATAAATATACACAAAATTGTTTTGTTTATCTCATGTTTTTAATCGAAACAGTTCGATTATTATTTTTCGATGTTGTCGTATTCTATTTGTCAACATTGTTTGAGAAATCATCCAAACACTAATTATCAAAACCGGTTTGGTAAAGGTTTTGATTTCAATTCAGTGAATATTCTTTTTGTTCGACAAAATCAATCCCTCGAATTTTGTATGAAAATTATAATCTTCCATATAAATAGCCAGTCCTAATTTGATTAGGATTTTTAAAATCAATTAAATTAATTCTGTTTAAAATTACATACTAGATATATATAATTTATATTTATTAATTTATATTTGATATAAATTTAGATTAAAACTGTTTTTTATATCTTTTATTTTAAAACCTAATTTGATTAGGATTTAAATTTTAAGATAGTTTCATCAACAATTTAAGGATATTGATTTTTAAGAAAAATTTATATTATTGTTGATATGTATTGTGTATAAAGAGATTTACATGTTATTATGTTATTGAGATTTAGAATATATACGTGTATGGATATACATGTAATTATATATTTTTTAATTAAAATATTTAAGTTTTTAATATATAATAATTTTGAAAGGTTCCTTATTTGATTGGGATTTTTTTAATTAAGATTAATTATATAAATAATTGCTAATTAAGATTAAATTATTTTAATCCAATTAAAAATGCATATTAAATATATATTAATTACATTTTAATAATTTATATTAGATATAAAATTTTAAAATAGAAATTGGATTAAAATTAAATTTCTCAAATAATATCAAGTTTTTATGTCTCTCCAATCTTGTCAACTGTCAAGGTTTGTTTACATGGTTTTAGGTTTAGAGTCATAGGGTTGGATTAGACATAAGATGTCGTCCACAACCAAGAATTATATTGGATATAATTAGCAATGTGGTTGCTTACCTAAATAGCTTGCGTTCGGGCGATGAGCCAAAGTTCACTCGAATTCATGTGAAATATGGATCTTGGTTTATTATACTCAGTTCGAGGAAAAATTGTTTTGAGTGTAATGAGAGTGTAATTCTTTTTTTTAATTCTTTTCTGACGGTTACGAATACCTTCAACGTAAAGATATAAGATATTCGATCATAAATTACAAAAAATAAAATTGTAAAGCTTTAAGTTTTTAACAGAGTTTTATAAACCTTGTCAATTTTTGGGTTTTTAAAAATTTTACTCCAATTTTATAAAAATGGATAATTAACGAAGCCATTTTCCAAATATTGATTCTTCTCGAAAAGAAAAAGAAAAATTATAACTTAAAAAAAAAAGTTCTGCTCCGATCAGAGGGAGAGAGAGTTCAAAGGAGAATCATCGTCGTCACTCACTTCCACCAGAAACTCAAAAGGTTAAGACTCGTCGACATTTTTTTCCCCTTCAAGCTTTAGTATAGTGCTCTTCTAGATCGGAAGTGTACCTACTCTTTCCCCAAATCTCTTGTGTTCTAGGGTTTGTTCCTTTGTGTTGTTGCTCTGATTCACTCTTATACTATGAATTCGATGATTGATTCGATAGAGAAAAACCTTATGCTCTAATGGGTTTTCCTCCAAATTGAGAAAGAAAACAACTTTGTATCTTTTAGAGCTTTGTTCTGCGATTCTCGATGGTTTCTATGTGATTCAATGTCAGAGAAATTGTTTGCAAATGTGTAGCCTTAATGTTGTTTTTGAAAATCTCAGGTTTAATGGCGAAGCTAAGGCCGAAACAATTGGGTTTTGATGGAGAAGAAGATGGTTGGGTCTTGGTTAAAAAACAGAGAGTCATTATTGTTTTGCCTTCTCTTCCTTTACCTGAACATTTCACTGTGGAGAAGCCTGAAGTTGAGCTCAGAGAGTTCGTTGCGGATACTCCTGATACTACTTCTCCTGTTCACACAGTGGCGGCGCCTTCTCTTCCTCTGCCTGATCATTTCAGTTTGCAGAAGCTTGCGACTTCTCATTCGCAAGCTGAGTTAAGAGATAGTATTGCGGATACGCATGAAATTACTTCCATTCACACGGTGGTGCCTTCTCTTCCTGTACCTGAACATTTCATTATGCAGAAGCCTGCAGTCTCTCATTCAAAAGCTGCGTTGAGAGACGGTATTGTGGATACTCATGAAACTGTTACTATTCGGACTGTGGTGCCTTCTCTTTCTGTGAGTGAAGATTACACTTTGCAGAAGCCTGCAGCTTCTCGGTCACAAGATCAGTTAAGAGAGTTTATTGCAGATACGCCAGAGACTACTCTTGTTGACACTGCGGTGTCTTCTCTTCTTGTAACCGAACCTTGCGTTTTGCGGAAACCTGCAACTCCTCCATCACAAGCTGAGTTAAGAGCGGATATGCAAAATCTCGTTCACGCAATGGTGCCTTCTTGTCCTGTACCCACTTTGCAGAAGCAGCTTTCAACTTCTCAATTGCAAGCTGAGTTTAGAGCGGAAATGCCCGATGCTACTCTTGTTCACACGGTGGTTCCTTCTCTTCCTGTAACTGAACACTGCTCTTTGCAGAAACCTGCAACTTCTCAGTCACAAGCTGAAAAGAGAGACTTTGTTTCTGATACTCACGAAACTACTCATATTCACTCTGTGGAACCCGAGACTTGTCCTGATTTCACCGCAGTAGACAAGCCGGAAATGGTTAGAAGTCGCAATCTCACAACCAGGAAAGCTCCTCCAGCTGTAAGGAGATCACTACAAGATTATAGAATGAATCAGGATCGAAGATTGGGGATTCGCAGGAGTCATACTAGTCGCAAGCCCGTAAGGTTTCCTAGAGTGATGTGCAGCTCTGTTGTAATGGATAATGAGAAGCTGAGAGTGGTGAATCTGGAGAAGAAGGTTGAGAAAGCGGGCGGATTGAACAAATGGGTTAGATCAATAGGATTGGGAAGAGAGTTTGAGATGATGCTGAGAGGACAGAGGATGAGTAAGTTTCAGGTGGCGAATTTGACAATGGAGAAGCTTAAGCAAATGGGAGCTTTAGCCGTTGGGCCGAGAAGAAAGCTTATACACGCAATACATTGCGTCTATCATCCGCATTGTCTTCGTGCTTCCTTTAACTAAATACACAATCTGCTGAAAGTTTAGTCACCCATTAGCTGATAAATCTCAGGTTTTCGCTTGTTTGATGTTTAATTTGATGAGGAATGATATCGATCTAAGGATCTTGTTGCATTTGCCGGACTCGAACCTCGGTTATTCGTTTCAAGCATTTCATTAGTTGGTTGAGGCATGAGCGTTCGGGTATTCGGTTCGATTCCGGAAAGGAATCGGAATCGATCGATTCTAGTATTTTCAGTTCCGAGATCCAGGATCCATATTAGAACCGAATAGTTCGGTTTCGATTCTAGTTCTGGATCCGAAGTTTTCGGTTCGGTTTCGTTTTTGAAATCTATGATCCATTCGTCTCTTTTTCTCATAATTGAAACTGGAGTAGAACCATAATTTCTATCTTTGTGGTATTAAGTTTGGTTTCGAACCGAAATTTTCAGTTCCGGTTCTTTCAGTTCCCGGATTTAATATCTATATTGGAACTGATCATAAATAGGTTTGGTTCCGGTTCGGTTCTAAATTTTTGGTTCTGGTTCGGTTTTCCCCATTTCGAAGTTTATGATCTATTCAATTATTTCATTGGATCCAGGACGACAAATTCAATTTTGGTTCCGGTTCTGTTCGGGTCGGGTAATTTGTTGATGTATCCAATAAAGCTACATGTTACTACAATTTGTTGACGAATCAAATCAAGCTTAGATAAAAGCAAACGTAGAACTGTGGAAATGAATTTGGTGAATGCGACAATGGCACTATCTTTGTTTGGTATTGCAACGTGCAAGTGAGAGCAATGTGACTATATTGATGTGTCGATGTATCTTATTTCTAATCGAATTGAACATGCAATATTCCTTAAATACTAAACATGACATATGCTCATTTACACAAGGGCGTATGCTGATATTGATATTTTAGTAAACTAAAAAAAATGTGAATATTTAATGAACACCATAAATGATTAAGAAATCACGTTTTCACCACCAAAATAGTTCATTGCAATAATAACTTGTAGCATATATATAATATAAAGTGCAGCATGTGTGTATAAAAATTTTATATGTCTACTTAAATAAGTAACATGCACATGCACATATATAATTGATAGTTGAATAGTAGACATAACTATTTTCTTAGAAGTATTGACTTGACTATACACATGTTCGTTCTTAAAAATAAACGAATACCCACAACAAAGCTTTTGTTAAAGATTGTATGATTTATCCACATATTCTTTTATGTACATGAAAACTAGAACAAAATTTTAAACTATGTAATAATTGTAAGTTGAAACACTAAACAAACTTTGAAATTAGATTAACCATTGAAGTTGGAGGAGGTGGTTAACACCCGGATCCGGTTAGGAGTTAACCGACCCGAGAATCGGTTAGGGAGCCAATGTGCGGGCGGGCCACAGNGGAAAATTTTTTCTCTTTAAAACTTAAGCTCATAACTCTTGTACAAGAACCAATTACAATCAATAAAACGCGATCTTTTTTTTGGCAAATCTTGCACCCCATATTCTGTGTGGATTCTAGATCCATC
>OVAN01000530.1:0-30159 GCA_900406275.1 Anastatica hierochuntica
AGCCTAGTGGCTTAGTAGTTCCCTGAAAAAGGCATCACCCCGGGTTCGAACGCAGGTAAGTGAGTTTGTCCAACAGAGGTGGTAACCACTGTACCACTTATGCCGCTCACGTTAAGACAGTTATTTCAGTTTAACAGTTTCGGCTTTTTTTGAAATATAGAGTTTTTTAAAATATTGTGATTTTTAACGTAATTGTTGTTTTTGTGGTTTTCACGTGTTTTTATGTTTTTTAACAATTTTTATGGTTTTCGCTGGTTTTACGATTTTTATGTTTCTTGCGATTTTTTGGGTTTTTGCGGGTTTTACGGTTTTAGGGTATTACGGTTTTTGCGGGTTTTATGATTTTTGTTGTCTTTTAGCTTTTTGCCCTTTTTCAGATTTTTTCGGTTTTTACAATTTTCGTGGATTTAACAGGTTTTTGCATTTTTTACAATTTTTACTGGTTTAACGTTTTTTGTTGTTTTAAGGGTTCTCGTTTTTTTTACGATTTTCGCATTTTTTACTATTGTCGCCGATTTCTACAATTTTTGCGGTTTTAGCGTTTGTCCTGTTTTATAGTTTTTAGGGGGTTTAACGGTTTTAGCAGCTTAACGATTTCTGCGGGTTTTATGGTTTTTGAGATTTTTAAGATTTTTGTGGGTTTTACGATTATATTATTTTCGGGGGTTTTTTACCGTTTCGACGGATTTTGCAGTTTTTGCGGCTTTCCGTTTTTGCGGTTTTACGATTTTTTTTGCATTTTTACAGTTTTTGCGGATTTTTACATTTTGAAAGTTATTTTGGTTTTTATAGTTTTTCATAAATTTTAAGGTTTTCTCTTGTTTATCGGTTTTTGCAGGTTTTAAGATTTTTGTGGTTTTTGTCATTTAGTTGTTATTATGATTACCATAGTTTTTACGGTTTTACGATGATTTCGGCACTTTTACAGTTTTGATGGATTTTGCAGCTTTCGCGGTTTTTACGGTTTTGACGGATTTTTTCTATTTTGACAGTAAATTTTTTTGTTTTCGCGGGTTCAACGGTTGTTAGGATTTTTGCGGTTTTAAATATATTTACGATTTTTGCGGTTTTACAACTTTTGCGGTTTTTTTTATTTACGGAAGTTTTACAGCTTTCTTCGGTTTTTGCGTTTTTACGATATTCGCTGATTTTACGGTTTTTTCGCTTTTTACGATTCTGGTGATTTTTGGGATTTTGAAGGTTTTACAAGTTTCGCGGTTTTTTTGGTTTTTTGAAGCTTTTGCGGTTTTTCGGTTTTTACAACTTTTATTGTTTTGACAGATTTTTTTGTTTTAAAATTTTTGCGGTTTTTTCAATTATCACTTTTTTTTTATTTTCTCGGTTTTGCGGTTTTTAAGATATTTACGGTTTTTGCGATTTTATGAGTTTTTCGATTATTGTGATTTCGTAGGTTTTACGGTTTTCTCCATCTTTTACGTTTTTACGATTTTGGCTAGGACTACGGTTTTTACGATTTTAAGAGTTTTTCGATTATTGTGATTTCGTAGGTTTTACGGTTTTCTCCGTCTTTTGCGTTTTTTTGATTTTCGCTAGGACTACGGTTTTTTTGGATTATTGTTGGGTTATAGGGTTTTTGTAAACTTTGCAGTTTTCGAAGGTCTTATTGTTTTCGAGGGTTTTACGGTTTTTTAGGGTTTTACAGGTTTTGGTATTTTTTTTCGATTTTGCGCTTTTTTAGATCTTTTTCGTTTTGTGGTTTTTGCAGTTTTACGATTTTCACGGGTTTTCGCATTTTTTACTGTTTTTATGATTTTTGCAGCTTTACGTTTTTTGTGGTTTTTAGGGTTCTCGCGGTTTTTATGGTTTTCTCCAATTTTTATGGTTTTTACAATTTTCGCGGTTTTTACGGTTTTTATTTTCGTGGTTTTAATGGATTTTTCATTTTTTTGTGGTTTTTCTGTTTTTGCGGTTTTTACGATTTTTATCTATTTATGCGGTTTTTTTCAGATTTTTGCGTTAGGACAGTTATTTCAGTTTGACAGTTTTGGTTTTTTTGGAAATATAGTTTTTTTAAAATTTTGTGATTTTTAACGTAATTGTTGTTTTTGTGGTTTTCACGTGTTTTTACGTTTTTTAACAATTTTTATTGTTTTCGCTGGTTTTATGATTTTTACGTTTCTTGCGATTTTTGGGGTTTTTGTGGGTTTTACCGTTGGTATTACAGTTTTTGCGTATTTTGTGATTTTTGTTGTCTTTTAGCTTTTTGCCCTTTTTCGGTTTTTACAGTTTTCATGGGTTTAACAGGTTTTTTCATTTTTACAATTTTTAATCTTTTAACGTTTTTTGCTGTTTTAAAGGTTCTCCCATTTTTTTACGATTTTTGCGAGTTTTAAGGTTTTCGCATTTTTTTACTATTGTCGAATTTTACAATTTTTACAACTTTTGCGGTTTTAGCGTTTGTCTTGTTTTATAGTTTTTACGGTTTTTAGGGGTTTAACGGTTTTAGCAGCTTAACGATTTCTGCGGGTTTTATGATTTTTGCAGTTTTACGGTTTTTTTCGATTTCTACGGTTGTTGGTATTTTTACAGTTTTCGCGGTTTCTCTGATTTTCGCAGGTTCTACCTTTTTGAAGATTATTATGGTTTTTACGATTCTTGCGATTTTTAAGGTTTTTGCAGGTTAAACGGTTTTTGTGGTTTTTAATGGTTTCCGCGGGTATTAAGGTTTTCGGGGGTATTACTGTTTTCTCCGATTTTTTTCGGTTTTCACAATTTTCACGGTTTTTGGGGTTTTTACACTCTTTATGGTTTTTACGGTTTTTGTATTTTCTGTGGGTTTTAAGGTTTTTAGGGGTTTAACGGGTTTAAATATTTTTGCGGATTGTGCGTTTTTGCGGTTTTATGGTTTTTTTCGATTTTTCTGGGTTTTACGGATTTTTGCTTTTGACAGTTATTTCTGTTTTTACGATTTTGGCAGTTTTTTCGGTTTATAGAATTTTTTAGATTTTGCGGTTTTTGTTATTTTTACAGTATTTAAAATCTTTATGGTTTTTTTAAGTCTTTACATTTTTTGCGGTTTTGATGGTTTTCTCCAGCTTATCGGTTTTTGCGGGTTTTAAAAATTTTGCAGTTTCTGTCGTTTATGTATTGTTTAAGATTTTTTTTCAGTTTTTACGGTTTTTATGGAATTTACTTTGGACAATTATATCGGTATTTCCAGTCTTGGCATTTTTTTCGGTTTACTGAGTTTTTAAGTTTTTTTTTCAATTTTGCTGTTTTTAAAGATTTTAAAGTTTTTACCGTTTTTGTGCTTTTGATTATATTCGAGGATTTTACGTTTTTCTCCGGATTATCGATTTTTGTTGGTTCTAAGATTTTTCGGTTTCTCCCGTTTTTGCATTTTTATGGTGTTTCAGTTTTACAATTTATGATTTTTGTCGTTTTTATAGTTTTGACGGATTTTTTCGGTCTTGACTGTATTTGCCATTTTTTGGTTTTCGCGAGTTTACCAGTTTTTATGATCTTTTCCGAGTTTAAAGATATTTACAGATTTTGCGGTTATAAAACTTTTGTGGTTTTCGCGATTTATGCAGATTTTACAGTTTTCTCCGGTTATTGCGTTTTTACGATATTAACTGATTTTACGGTTTTTTCGATTTTTACGATTCTTGCGATTTTTGGGATTTTGAAGGTTTTACGAGTTTCACGGTTTTTTTTGTGAATTTAATGATTTTCACAGGTTTTATTGTTTTCTCGGATTTTGCGGTATTTAGATTTTTGCGGTTTTCGAGTTTTCATGGGATTCACGGATTTCACATTTTTTACGATTTTTGCAATTTCACATTTTTGCGATTTTCAGGGTTCTCCCGTTTTTACGGATTTCACGAGGTATAAGGTTTTGCAAGTATTACGATTTTTATGGTTTTTACAGTTTTATGGTGTTTACGGTTTTTGTGATTTTTACGGGTTTTACGGTTTCTAGAGGATTAACGATTATAGAAAGTATCACGATTTTTTCAGGATTTTTTACAGTTTTCATGTTTTTGCGATTTTGCGGTTTTCTTCAATTTCTACTGCTTTTGTGATTTTTAAGATTTTTGGGGATATTACGATTTTATGATTTTTGTGAGTTTTTTACCGTTTTCACAGATTTTGCATTTTTTGAGGTTTTCCATTTGTGCGGTTTTAACGATTTTTTCGATTTTTACAGATTTTACAGATTTTTATGTTTTGGAAGCTATTTTGATTTTTATAGTTTTCACATATTTTAGCGTTTTCTCCGGTTTATCATTTTTTGCGGGTTTTAAGATTTTTGAGGTTTCTGTCATTTTGCTGTTTTTTTTAATGATTATCACAGCTTTTACAGTTTCCAATTTTACGAATTTACAATTTTTGTGGTTTTTAACGTTTTGACAGATTTTGCGGGTTTAATGGTTTTTACGATTTTAGCGCTTTTGTGGTTTTAAGGTATTTACGATTTTTGCGGTTTAATGATTTGAGTTTTTTGTGATTTTTGCAGGTTTTGATGGTTCTCGCGTGTTTTACGGTTTTCTCCGTTTAAAAGTTTTTAGGGTTTTAAGATTTTTGTGGTTTATGTTGTTTCTGCTGTTTTTACGGTTTTTTTCAATTCTTACTCGTTTACACGCTTTTCGCCAATAATTGCGGTTCTATGATTTTCACGGTTTTTGCGGTTTTGCGATTTACGCAAAATTTATGGTTTTCGCCGGTTTTTACGTTTTTACGATTTTCGTTGGTTTTAAGGTTTTTTCAGTTTTTACGATTTTTGCAGTTTATGGGGTTTTTGAGGGTTTTACGATTTCCGCAGCTTTTTATGGTTTTTGTGAATTATCCTTTTTCCCAATTTTTATTGTTTTCGCGGGTTTTACTTTTTTGCAAGGATTAAGGTTTTCGCACGTTTCACGAATTTTTCATTTTTTCTGTTTTTACGGTTTTTGCGGTTTTTACATTTTTTGCGGTTTTTAGGATTCTCCTATTTTTTTGGATTTCGCCGGGTATAAAATTTTCTCGGGTTTTACAGGTTTTACGGTTTTTATAGTTTTGTGGTTTGAGAAAGTGAAGATTTTTTGCCGATTTTACGATTTTCCCGATTTTGGCAGAGTTTATGCGGTTCACTAAAGGGCAAGTGATGTGGTTTAAGATTTTTGAAGCTCCCCACTGCAATAAAGACGCTTATGAGATTGAATTTAGAGCCAACAAATAGAAAAAAATGATCTAGTCTTTGTCAGAGACTTTTAATCCGACGGTGCTTATAGGATCATTTACTTAGAGACTTTTAAGCCGACGGTGCTTATAGGATCGTTTTCTGAAATTCAATCTATGTCTAAAGACTGAATTTAGAGCCAACAAATAGAAAAAATGATCTAGTCTTTGTCAGAGACTTTTAAGCCGAGGATGCTTATAGGAACATTTTCTAAAATTCAATCTATGTCTGAAGACTGAATTTAAAGCCAACAAATAGAAAAAATGATCAAGTCTTTGTCAAAGACTTTTAAGCCAAGGGTGCTTATATGATCATTTTCTCAAAGACTTTTAAGCCGATGGTGCTTATAGGATCATTTTCTGAAATTCAATCTATGTCTAAAGACTGAATTTATAGCCAACAAATAGAAAAAATGATCTAGTCTTTGTCAGAGACATTTAAGCCGAGGGTGCTTATAGGATCATTTTCTAATATTCAATCTAAGTCTAAAGACTGAATTTAAAGCCAACAAACATGAAAAATGATCAAGTCTTTGTCAGAAACTTTTAAGCCGAGGGTGCATATATGATCATTTTCTTAGAGATTTTTAAGCCGAAGGTGCTTATACGATCATTTTATGAAATTCAATCTATTTCTAAAGACTGAATTTAGAGCCAACAAATAGAAAAAATGATCTAGTCTTTGTCAGAGACTTTTAAGCCGAGAGTGCTTATAGGATCATTTTCTAAAATTCAATCTATGTCTGAAAACTGAATTTAAAGCCAACAAATAGAAAAAACGATAAGTCTTTGTCAGAGACTTTTAAACCGAGGGTGCTTATAGGATCATTTTCTCAGACTTTTAAGCCGAGGGTGCTTATAGGATCATTTTCCGAAATTCAATCTATGTCTAAAGACTGAATTTAGAACCAACATATAGTAAAAATAATCTTGTCTTTGTCAAAGACTTTTAAGCCGGAGGTGCTTATAGGATCATTTTCTAAAATTTAATCTACGTCAAAAAACTGAATTTAGAGCCAACAAATAGAAAAAATGATCTAGTCTTTGTCAGAGACTTTTAAGCCGAGGGTGGTTATAGGATCATCTTCTTAAAGACTTCTAAGCCGAGGGTGCTTATAGGATCGTTTTCTTAGAGACTTTTAAGCCGAGGGTGCTTATAGGAAAATTCAATCTATGTCTAAAGACTGAATTTAGAGCCAACAAATAGAAAAAATTATCTAGTCTTTGTCAGAGACTTTTAAGCCGATTGTGCTTATATGATCATTTTCTAAAATTCAATATATGTCTAAAGACTGAATTTAAAGCCAACAAATAGAAAAAATGATCAAGTCTTTATCTGAGACTTTTAAGCCGAAGGTGCTTATAGGATCTTTTTCTTAGAGACTTTTAAGCCGAAGGTGCTTATAGGATCATTTTCTGAAATTCAATCTATATCTAAAGATTGAATTTAAAGCCAACAAATAGAAAAAATGATCTAGTCTTTGTCAGAGACTTTTAAGCCGAGGGTGCTTATAGGATAATTTTCTAAAATTCAANGACTGAATTTAAAGCCAACCAATAGAAAAAATGATCAAGTCTTTGTCAGAGAATTTTAAGCCGAAGGTGCTTAAAGGATCATTTTCTCAGAGATTTTTAAGCCGAAAGTGCTTATAGGATCATTTTCTAAATTTCAATCTATGTCTGA
Source organism: Anastatica hierochuntica (assembly GCA_900406275.1). NCBI lineage: Eukaryota > Viridiplantae > Streptophyta > Magnoliopsida > Brassicales > Brassicaceae > Anastatica > Anastatica hierochuntica. The sequence continues at coordinate 6,866 of OVAN01000530.1, forward strand.
AGATTGAATTTAAAGCCAACAAATAGAAAAAATGATCAAGTCTTTGTCAGAGACTTTTAAGCCGAGGGTGCTTAAAGGATCATTTTCTAAAATTCAATCTTTGTCTAAAGACTGAATTTAAAGCCACCAAATAGAAAAAATGATCAAGCCTTTGTCAGAGACTTTTAAGCCGAAGGTGCTTATAGGATCATTTTCTCAGAGACTTTTAAGCCGAGGGTGCTTATAGGATCATTTTCTGTAATTCAATCTATGTCTAAAGACTGAATTTAGAGCCAACATATGGAAAAAATGATTTACTCTTTGTCAGAGACTTTTAAGTCGAGAGTGCTTATAGGATCTTTTTCTAAAATTCAATCTATGTCAAAAGACTGAATTTAAAGCCAACAAATAGAAAAATGATCTAGTCTTTGTCAGAGACTTTAAAGCCGAGGGTGCTTATAGGATCATTTTCTTAAATTTTAAACCGAGGGTGTTTATAAGATCATTTTCTTAGAGACTTTTAAGCCGAAGGTGCGTTTAGGATCATTTTCTTAAATTCAATCTATGTCTAAAGACTGAATTTAGAGCCAACAAATAAAAGAAATGATCTACTCTTTGTCATCTTTGTCAGAGACTTTTAAGCCGAGAGTGCTTATAGGATCATTTTATAAAATTCAATATGTGTCTGAAGACTGAATTTAAAGCCAACAAATGGAAAAAGTGATCCAAGTCTTTGTCAGAGACTTTTAAGCTGAGGGTGCTTATAGGATCATTTTCTCAGAGACATTTAAGCTGAGGGTGCTTACAGGATCATTTTCTGAAATTCAATCTATGTCTAATGACTGAATTTAGAGCCAACAAATAGAAAAAATGATCTAGTCTTTGTCAGAGACTTTTAAGCCGAGGGTGCTTAGAAGATCATTTTCTAAAATTCAATCTATGTCTGAAGACTGAATTTAAAGCCAACAAATAGAAAAAACGATAAGTCTTTGTCAGAGACCTTTAAGCCGAGGGTGCTTATAGGATCATTTTCTCAGAGACTTTTAAGCCGAGGGTGCTTATAGGATCATTTTCTGAAATTCAATCTATGTCAAAAGACTGAGTTTAGAGCCAACATATGGAAAAGAATTATTTAGTCTTTGTCAGAAACTTTTAAGTCGAGGGTGCTTATAGGATCATTTTCTAAAATTCAATCTTTGTCTGAAGACTGAATTTAAAGCCACCAAATAGAAAAAATGATCAAGTCTTTGACAGAGACTTTTAAGCCGAAGGTGCTTATAGGATCATTTTCTCAGAGATTTTTAAGCCGAAAGTGCTTATAGGATCATTTTCCGAAATTCAATCTATGTCTAAAGACTGAATTTAGGACGAACATATGGAAAAAATGATTTAGTCTTTGTCAGAGACTTCTAAGCCGAGGGTGCTTATAGGATCATTTTCTAAAATTCAATCTATGTCAGAAGACTGAATTTAGAGCCAACATATGGAAAAAAAAAATTATTTAGTCTTTGTCAGAAACTTTTAAGCCGAGGGTGCTTATAGGATCATTTTCTAAAATTCAATCTTTGTCTGAAGACTGAATTTAAATCCAACAAATAGAAAAAATGATCAAGTCTTTGTCAGAGACTTTTAAGCCGAAAGTGCTTATAGTATCATTTTCTCAGAGACTATTAAGCCGAAGGTGCTTATAGGATCATTTTCTGAAATTCAATCTATGTCTAAAGATTGAATTTAGAGACAACATATGAAAAAAATGATTTAGTCTTTATAAGAGACTTTTAAGTCGAGGGTGCTTATAGGATCATTTACTAAAATTCAATCTATGTCAAAAGACTGAATTTAAAGCCAACAAATAGAAAATGATCTAGTCTTTGTCAGAGATTTTAAAGCCGAGGGTGCTTACAGAATCATTTTTTGAAATTTTAAGCCGAGAGTGCTTATAAGATCATTTTCTTAGAGACTTTTAAGTCGAGGGTGCGTTTAGGATCATTTTCTTAAATTCAATCTATGTCTAAAGACTGATTTTAGAGCCAACAAATAGAAGAAATGATCTAGTCTTTGTCAGAGATTTTTAAGCCGAGAGTGCTTATAAGATCATTTTCTAAAATTCAATATGTGTCTGAAGACTGAATTTAAAGCCAACAAATAGAAAAAATGATCTAGTCTTTGTCAGAGACTTTTAAGCCGAGGGTGCTTATAGGATCATTTTCTCAGAGACATTTAAGTCGAGGGTGTTTACATGATCATTTTCTGAAATTCAATCTATGTCTAAAGACTGAATTTAGGACCAACATATGAAAAAAATGATTTAGTCTTTGTCAAAGACTTTTAAGCCGAGGGTGCTTATAGGATCATTTTCTAAAATTCAATCTATGTCTAAAGACTGAACTTAAAGCCAACCAATAGAAAAAATAATCAAGTCTTTGTCAGAGACTTTTAAGCCGAAGGTGCTTATAAGATCATTTTCTCAGAGACTTTTAAGCCGAGGGTAGGCCTGGGCATTCGGGGTAACGTTCGGGTTCGGATCGGGTTGAGTTCGGGTTCGGGTCCCGTTTTAAAAAATTCCAAGATCCTTTCGGGCTCTTTGAAAATTCGGTTCGGGTTCGGTTCGGATCACTACGGGTTCGGGTCAAATTTAGTAAATCATCTAAAACTTGAGTGCACCCGAATATATTTTCGGGTTCGGGTATTTTCGGGATTTTTGTGTTCAGGATCGGGTATTTTTCGGGTTTATCATTTTTCGGGTGTTTGAGATCGGAATTTTCGGATTTAAGAAGGCATGTATATGGGTATAAGGGTATATTGGAATGGATGTATGTGTATGTGTGAAAATTTCGGGGCACCCATATACTAGTTCGGGTTTCGGGTTCGGTTCAGGTAAAATCCGAAACCCGAAATACTTGAGTGAAAAACCCGTTCGGGTTTTTTCACATATTTTCTTGTGTTCGATTTCAAGTTTTTCGGATCGGTTTCGGTTCGGGTAAAACCTGAAACCCGAAATACTTGAGTGGAGAACTCGTTCGGGTTTTTTCACATATTTTTTCGGGTTCAATTTCAGGTTTTTCGGATCGGGTTCGGTTCGGGTAAAACTCGAAACCCGATATACTTGAGCGAAGAACCCGTTCGGGTTTTTTCACATATTTTTTCGGATTCAGTTTCAGGTTTTTCGGATCAGTTTCGGTTCGGGTAAAACCCGAAACATGAAATACTTGAGTGGAGAACCCGTTCGGGTTTTTTCACATATTTTTCGGGTTCAATTTCAGGTTTTTCTGATCGTGTTCGGTCAGGTAAAACCAGAAACCCAAAATAAATGAGCGGAGAATCCGTTCGGGTTTTTTCACATATTATTTCAGGTTCGGTTTCAGGTTTTTCGGATCGGGTTTTGTTCGGGTAAAACCCGAAACCCGAAATACTTGAGTGGAGAACCCTTTCGGGTTTTTTCACATATTTTTTCGGGTTCGGTTTCAGGTTTTTCGGATCAGGTTCGGTTCGAGTAAAACCCGAAACCCGAAATACATGAGTGGAGAACCCATTCGGGTTTTTTCACATATTTTTTCGGGTTCGGTTTCAGGTTTTTCGGATCGGGTTCGGTTCGGGTAAAACCCGAAATACTTGAGTGGAGAACCCTTTCGGATTTTTTCACATATTTTTTCTGGTTCGGTTTCAGGTTTTTCGGATCAAGTTCGGTTCGGGTAAAACCCGAAACCCGAAATACTTGGGTGGAGAACCTGTTCGGGTTTTTCACATATTTTTTCGGGTTTGGTTTCAGATTTTTCGGATCAGGTTCGGTTTGGGTAAAACCCAAAACCCGAAATACTTGAGTGGAGAACCCGTTCAGGTTTTTCATATATTTTTTCGGGTTCGGTTTCAGGTTTTTCGGATCGGGTGCGGTTCGGATAAAACCCGAAACCCGAAATACTTGAGCGGAGAACCCGTTTGGGTTTTTTCACATATTTTTTCGGGTTCGATTTCAGGTTTTTCGGATCGGGTTCGGTTCGGGTAAAACCCGAAACCTGAAATACTTGAGTGGAGAACCCGTTCGGGTTTTTTTACATATTTTTTCGGGTTCGGTTTCAAGTTTTTCGGATCGGATTCGGTTCGGGTTTTCGGATTCGGTTTTCTTGCCCATCCCTAGCCGAGGGTGCATATCTAGGATCACTTTTCTGAATCCAGCCTCGGGAACTGAAATGTGTTTATTTTACTCTAAGATTTTCTAAAGTCACTGAAAACATTAAGGTAACCTTGCCATACATGGTGGGACACAATAAAAGATAAATAAAGCAATAAAGTTAGAGGAAACAAGAAGTTGAAACGATGGAATAAAGAAGAACATACCAGCTTAAGATGGGACTTGTAAATCTCATGGGGAAAGACATCTTCCTCCAATGCTCTTGACTCTGTTTCACTCCAGTCACACTTATCTATAAGCACATGAAACTGCATTACTATGTGCACAAAGAAAATGACAATATACACTGCATGAGATCGTTGATTGATGGACAAGCTAAGCAAGAGTGGGAAACATACCACCGTTTCGTCTGTTTCGTCTCTTCTTAAGAGACTTTCTTTGTCTCTCAATAGCCTCCTTGATTTCCAGCAATTGTTTATTCTCGTTGCAAATTCTATCTAAGAATCAAAACAGGTAAGGCAAGGATTACTGAAATTAGCTTAATAAAACTCTCACTATACAGCTCAACTTACAAGTTGAGCATTCAAATATTTCAACATTTGCCCATCCTCCCATGTCTCGGATATGCTTGTTCCCGTCCTGAAATCATCAAAACAGACACACAGCTGAAAGAATGAACCTTAATTCACAAACTCAAGAAAATAATTTAGCAAAGAACAGAGAAATGTTAAACTAACTCCATCAAAAACCCTATCCGAGATGGTTTGGGGTTTCACCAGAAACAAGCTTTAACATAAACATGTTTTTATTATACTATTCTGTCAAATATATTCTCGACATTTGTGTAAATTGTTGATCATCTGCCATAGATTGCTTTTTTCTTTATTTAAAGTAATACTAATAAATGCTTCCTGGAAATTGAGAATAGACATGACTAGACAATTGCAAGATCCAACCTTTAAAAGATATTTCAGTTATCTAGCAGCAGCAACATCATTTAGAAAGCATTCTTAAGCAAAGCTTTCTTTTACCGTCATTCTTAAAAGAGACTGTCAATGATTTGCTTCTTATAAAAAAGTGTTTCTTTTACTCTAAGAATCTGTCAGAGTCACTGAAAAAACGAAGGTAACCATGCCATACAAGGCGGGAACAGCAAAAGATAAAAAAAACTTATGAATAACGCTTATAGGGTCACGGAAACAAAAGTTTGCTCACCTTTTGCTTCTCCATTTTTCCACTTCACAGTCCAGGGAATCTATCAAGAATGCGGTTGGGGAAAACAGGTTTCGCTGGATGATCTTCTACTAGTTTCACCTGTCAGCCCAGAGCACCAAAAAAATTGAGAGTTGAACTACAAACTTGAGAAACTCGGAATCAAAACTTAAAGAGAGAGAGAAACGTATTAGAGGATTCAAGTTATTCACCCTTTTCCTGTACTAGCATCAGAACAGCAATTCTGACTAGAACATCTTCAATTCTAAGTCCTTCCTTAGGCACGCCATCTATAGACAAGATCCCCAGCAATATATTTAACCCGTTAACAGAAGAAGCAACAATCACATTCAGACAAACAATGAAAAGATCACTTATCAGTCACCTGAAAAGGTTGGAGAATTCTCGTCAATATCTTCAGCAATGTACTTCAAGAATAGTATACCATATCTGAGAAGCAGTCACTAAACAATCAATTGATTTAAAGGATTGGTATTTTCAAAGAATAAACCAGAACGCCTTTTTATAGTGATGAGTTTTCCTAAAGAATCTAAAGGGAATAGCATTGAAGAGTTCGAGTTGTTACTCTTTTATTTCATCATAGGACTTTTGTTTTAAGCGAGGAACAAACTCCTTCAAATCGTAATTGCCAACTCCATACCTGCAAATTTGTGGCAGACGACAAATCATTTAAACCATGTGCAGTACAAGAATAAGGATATAACGATGCAGCGGGAGCCAAAAATGGACAAATTCATCCGAAAACTCTTCAACACAAACCCCATCGCGATTTGGATCGAACATAGCTTCAATTATAAAAACACTGTGAATCGAAGAACTAGAGCTACGAATAAAAAGATGCAAATCCCACGATTTTTGGATCGGAAGATACATACCTCTATTATTAGAAGAAGGACCGTCACGTTTCGTTGCGAAATCCTCTTCACCGTAATCTTCATCATCTTGACTTCCTTTTCCGATTCTCATCTTCGCCGGAGAATTTCACGGTTATTGTTTAATCTTTCTTCTTCTTCTTTTTGTTACTTTCCCGTCGAGCTATTAGGGTTTTTTTTTGCGACTCGTGAGTCGGCTGAGTTTTAGAGAGATTCGTGAGCTCATCTCTAAAGTTTGGCCATACGTTTCCCGATTACGACACGTGTACGGTACGATATAATAACCGGTTAGTCCCCCACGGTAAACGAACCGTAAGGTTGTGGAGACACGTGATAAGACGAGATTGTAACCAATCAGGATTAAAGGCACATCACGTGCTCTCTTATGATCTATCCGTTAAAAATCCTGCTTATATATTAAAAGAGAAGTCTATTTATTTTTTTTGTCCACATATCAATCATACAGCAATTTTAGAATTAAATGTTATAATTTGATTGGCCGACTAGATTAGGAATTTTCTTTTTATTTTACAATTATTTAAATCGACTAATTTAATGTTATTAAACCAAGAACATTGTTATTCCTACAGCCAAACATCCATCATTACTATCGATTTAATCATGCAATAGAATGGTAAACTATATTGTAACCAATTATGGGATTAACATGGTAAATGCGGTTTAAAAATTTATTCGTGTTACCAAATCATGTTATAGCATGTTAAACCATATCCAGAGCATAAACCATAATACATGAAATTATAATCCACAATTGGTTACAATTATGTATTACGGATACCATAATACATAAACAATTTGGATTATTTTTGTTCATGAAACATGTGAATTATAATCCACAATTTTTATTAAACAAAAAGTCTATTGCATGCTTTTTTCAAACAAAAATACATGAAATGACGAGGACAATACATGTTAATTTTGTATCATTTTAGTTTATTCTAGAAGGAATGAAACTTTTGGTTTATGTTATATGCAATGTATTGTTTTGTTAATATGATGGTTTTTCATAATTAACACAATATTGTTATATCCACAATGGGTTAGGGTTTAGGGTTTAGAGGTTAGAGTTTAGGGTGTGGTAGTTTCACACTTGGTTAGGGTTTAGGGTTTATTGGTTTCACAATGGGTTTACGGTTTTTGATAATTTATATCGTAAGTTGATCTTAAATTCCTAATTCAAATTTAAAGTTGGAACGTGTTAATTTTAAATTTTAAAGATTTTCAAATATTTAATATTATTTGAAACAAAGGAAAGTTATATAGGTTGTATCTTTAACGTTTCAATCGTTTATAGTAAATTAATATATTTTGTATTAATTTATAAATTTACATTGATGATTACATTAAATCATTAAGGAAAGTATTAAACTTTGTCAACAAGTTTTTTTCACATATATATATTGGTACTCACATAGGTCATTCCAATAGCAATTAACGAGTTGTGAATCATGAGGTAAATAGTGTCTCATTTCTATTAGAAAATATTCCGTGTTCTAATTTATTTTTTTGGGTTTTTTGTAGCCTATCCTTCGGTTTACAACGATACATGAAGAATGATTCTCATAAATAATGTCAAGATAAGTTCTTTTATTATAATAATAAACCGGTTGATTGAATGTTCATCAAATTATTATTGGATATGGTCGAATGAGATCTAAAGCCTTTTAGTATTACATGTCAAGTTGATGAATTATTTTCGATTAATCGTAGAGTGATCCGATGGCTGTCATGTATTTGAGGAAAAAAGATGGGAAGCTTGAGGTAATTGGCCGTACTGAAGTCATACTTAACAACTTGAATCCAAAGTGGATCGAGAAGATAACAGTCTCTTTTCAGTTTGAAGCTGTCCAAACATTAGTGTATACTACTTTGAACAACTCTTTTCTTATGTTTAACCTTTGGGACACTGCGAACTTATACGGCTTTTCCTTTTCAGTTTTCACGGGTATGATGTCGATACCAAATATCACAATGTGCCAGTGAAGGTAATACTTTCATTGAGAGTAGAATCCATACGATAAAGAGTTGTGAACTTTGATTATATATGTTACTTATGACTCTGCAGACATTAAAGCTAAAGGACCAGGATTTCTTAGGAGAAGCCACTTGTGTTATGTCCGAGGTAAGTTTATTTAGTAATCAGAAACTGCTACTTTGTGTGCAACATGTCTGATGTATTCCATTTGTATTCTTCTTTCAATCACCAGATTATGACAAAGCCTAACCGGGCTGTGACATTAAATCTTATTGGCAACTTTGGACCTGGTGTGAATAGACATTCAGGAACACTCTCTATTCAAGCTGAAGAAACCGTTGCTTCTAAAACCGTTGTCGAAATGAATTTCCGTTGTATCAATTTGGATAATAAGGACTTGTTCTCCAAGAGTGTACGTGCAAACTTATGCATTCTCGTCTTCTTCATTAAGATTTTTTTCCGGAAAATCAAAGTAATCATCTTATTTTCTCTTTCTAGGATCCTTTCTTAAGAATTTCAAGAATTGTTGAGAACGGTAGTGCAGTCCCGATATGTCGGACTGAGGTGGTGGACAACAACCTCAATCCCAAGTGGAGGCCTGTGAGCTTGACTATGCAGCAATTCGGAAGCAAAGTAAGCCATTTGTTTCACTGTAATACAGTCGTGTTTGACGAAGCTATGATGTTAAATGGTTTGTTTCGTATACGCAGGAGAACCCATTAGTCATAGAATGCTTTGATTTCAACAGCAATGGGAATCATGATCTTATTGGGTAACATGTTAACCATCAACATTATATTCGTCTTCAAGGTCTCACTATACATAGCTTTTTGTTTCTGATTATTGTACTGAACCTCGCAGAAAGATGGAAAAATCTATAGGTGAATTGGAGAGACTTTGTCTCCGGAAAGAAGTTGCAAACTTTGTCGATCCATCCCTTACTAACGGTCGAAACAAGGTGCTTTACTAATACCTTTCGAGTGAAATCGTGAAAGCGTACTTTGCATCTGTTTTCTTAAACATTTTTTCGGGGATTTTGTAGATTCTGAAAGGCCAGCTCATTGTAGATCGTTTTGTGGAGAAAGTTCAGTACAGTTTTCTTGATTACATATCCAGTGGCTTCGAACTTAATTTCATGGTTGCAGTTGACTTCACCGGTGATTCACCTTCTTAAACTTTATATATATCTTACCATTTTAGAAACTTGTAGTTTAACAATAGATGTTATGTGTTCCAGCTTCAAATGGCGATCCTCGAACTCCAGGTTCTTTGCACTACGCTGATCCATCAGGCAGATTAAACTCTTATTAGCAGGTACCATTATTTCACCTTCAATTCTTTTGTATGGAATCAAATTTGTGTTAGTATCCTCAACAGTCACTCCTAAGTCCTAATATATTCCTAGGGGTAGAAGTTCATGATTAGTTCTCTCGCAAATGGCTTATCGTAATCAATCTATGCTTATATCGAGTATAAGACTCTCGAGTTTATTCTTTTGATTGTATTAGTAGCACTGCTTCTCTTCGTGGTTTCCTTAATTTATCGTATTTATAAATACGGTTTTCTTTTACAGGCTATTACGGAAGTAGGAGAAGTCATCCAGTTTTATGATTCCGATAGGCGTTTTCCTGCTTGGGGTTTTGGAGGAAGAACATCTGATGGTTCTGTGTCCCTTGCTTTTAACTTAAATGGAGCTCCATATGGCGACGAGGTAAATTTACAAGACAAAACTTATCGTGTGTGTTCGCGCTGGCGGATATAATTAAATCAGAACCATGAAACATTGCATTTTCGAAACTTACTTACATGGTGAAGGTCACATTGATTCATATCCTGTTTTCTTTTTCAGGTTGTTGGAGTTGAAGGAATCATGACTGCTTACGCAAGTGCTCTTCGCAATGTTGCTCTAGCGGGACCAACTCTATTCAGCCAAGTAGTCGACAGGGCTGCTAACATTGCCTCACAGTCACTCTCATAAAACAGTCCCAAGTACTTTGTTCTGCTTATCATTACGGTAAGATGCCTGAAAACATGGATGCATAATGACCCTGAACCAATTTAGATCGAATATACATCTGTTTTTAGTGAGCCTCTCTTTAATGTTTGATGTTGTGTGAAACAGGATGGAGTTCTTACAGACATGACTGGAACAGTAGACGCGTTGGTGAGAGCTTCTGATCTCCCGTTGTCAGTTCTTATCGTGGGCGTTGGAAACGCAGACTTCAAACAAATGGAGGTTTGTGTTTAGTTAGACATGGACATTGCCTCTTTTCATTAACAGTAAACATGACATTGGCTTTGTAAATTCCTTTTCAGATTCTTGATGCTGACAAGGGTCGCCGTTTAGAGAGTTCGACTGGTCAGATAGCTACAAGGGACATTGTTCAATTCGTTCCTATGAGAGAAGTCCACAGTGAGTAATGTTAAGCTTTTTAGATATGAGTTTCTTCGGATTTGGTAGTAAAATGATGAATTTGGTGGGGATGCAGGTGGACAAGTCTCGGTGTGCAAGCACTTCTTGAAGAACTTCCCGGCCAGTTTCTAAGTTATGTCCGTTCCTGAAATATTAACTCGGTCGGTGCTCCTCCTGCTACTTGAGTTCACCCGCATAGTCGCATTTCTATGTTCCTTTTGTTTTCTAGAGATTTATCTCATATGCACATTATATTGACATAGTTACAATCTTATCTACTTGGATAGGAAGAACAATTCAAGTTAATATTTACTAAGTGAAATGTATATATTTGGCTTAATGCATTATGGTTTCACTAAATCTTTTATGGTTTTAATCTCCCACTAGCTAATCGGTCCGCACCTTGTGCGGACATGAAAAGTTTCTGAGGTTCAGAATGGTAACAGCGGGATATATAGTGCGTGATATATAGTGCGGGATGGAAAATATAGATGGTGCAAGACGGTTTGAGAGCGGTTTATACGTAAAAGTAATTAAAAAACACAAAATTGATATAAAAAATCTATATAATTGCTTTGATTTACATTATTACTAATAAATTAATTAATAAAAAAATAAAAACACATTGAACTTTCTAGTTATATAATCATTTTATACCATAATTTTCTAATCTATAATCAAATTATAAAATCTTTACAATCAAAGTAATCTTATATCAATTTTCATAAAATTTAAGATGAGCTTAGATAAACTTAAATATTTAAGGGAATAAAAATAAGCAAGGAAGATGGTTTAAATTTTTAACATAAATTTTCTTTTAAAAATTATAGAAAATGGTGTATATGGTGAAATATTATAACATTTCGTAACTACTATTTTCTACCAAAAAATTTTAAATACAAAATTTTTGTCGATGGAAAGCTCTTTAATTGATACGTTTTGTCGTTTTGAATTGTTGATACCAAAATTAAAATATTCAAAATTCAGTTGATAAGAACTTTCATTATAAAAAATGATACGTTTTTATATCTTTACAATTAGAAAAATATTTAATACATTTCTATTAATTCAAAATATTTATAGAAATGTATATTGATTGAGTATTAAATGTTTTTTATGAAAAAATGATAATTAATTTTAAGCTACACCTTTTTGTAAATTGGCTATATATGTGTGTTAGTTTTATGGAAATTATGATATATCAAGGGTATCTTGGTAGAACGATGTAAGCAAGAATTTTTCATTATAAAAGAAACAAAAGGATACAAAATCATCTCATTAACTTTTTACAACATTTTAGATTAACATTATTACTAATAATTAAAATTTTGTAGAAAAATTATTTTGAACATATCAATTTTATAATCCTCTCATATCATTATAAATAAAAATATATACAATACAAAAGTATATAAAATTTCTTTTATTTATTTGAAGAATTTGATTAAAAAATTAACCGGATATAAAACGGATATAAAAATTTCTAATACGTGTATTAAAGTATATATTTACTGAAAATTTGTTTTTTTCATAAAAATGTATACTTAAAATTTTGTTAAACTTGATATACAAGTNGAAAAATTATTTTGAACATATCAATTTTATAATCCTCTCATATCATTATAAATAAAAATATATACAATACAAAAGTATATAAAATTTCTTTTATTTATTTGAAGAATTTGATTAAAAAATTAACCGGATATAAAACGGATATAAAAATTTCTAATACGTGTATTAAAGTATATATTTACTGAAAATTTGTTTTTTTCATAAAAATGTATACTTAAAATTTTGTTAAACTTGATATACAAGTCTAGATTAATAAAAATGATTCATTATATTAAATAACTTTATACTTTTCATATAGTTTATATTTTTGTTTAAATTTATGGATATTTCTTTTTTTGAGATAAATAATAGTCAAAGAATTCCTCCGAGATACTACATATAAACATCTCATGTTCATATACTTCTTACACCGAAAAATAAATAACTACACTAACCAAATCAAATTACTTTCTTTGTTATGGCAGTGGTTACTAATATTGTTGATGTCTTTCTTCCATAATGATTTTGTTGATTTTTATATCATATTCAGACTATGAGTATTGAACGCGTTTCAATAGCGGAACAGTGAAGTTTGTTAAATATGTCACCACTCAAGACAATTTTGTCGTCGGTATTTTATAAAAATATAAAAGTAAAAAATGTGAAAAACAGCTTCTGCTATAAACCACATAGTACGTTCTGTATGCACCCATTTTGTCGTGGTTTATTATTATTATCTTTTTATTTATTCCAAATTTATATTAAATAACTAATCAAATAACTCTCTTTGAAATTTACGTATTTTATCCAAAAAAGAAGAAATTTATTTCAAAACTTTTAAATGTTAAAATAAGCGTTCAATAATTAATATTGTTTTTATTTTGTATCGCATGTGTGATTGTTACCATGTAAATATAATCTCGCACTATTTATTTCGCACAAAACATACCTACTCGCACTGTACATCTTTTACGTTTAAACCGCTCTCAAACCATCTTGCACCATCTATATTTTCCATCCCGCACTATATATCACGCACTATATATCCCGTTGTTACCATTCTGAACCTCAGAAACTTTTCATGCCCGCACAGGGTGTGGGCCGATTAGCTAGTTTTCACGTAAAAATTAAAAAAAAACGGTAACATTACTAAAGTATGCCTAATGTTTTTAATTGATTAATGTTCACCTGAACAAAAAAATTACTTGGTTTACTTTGAAAGTAATTGATAAAGAAAATTTTGTAATGTTGCAATAGTTTCCAAATACTTGAAGTTGATAGAAAATTTGATAATATTTCAGAACTAAAGTCCTTTAGATCCATTAGGGTTTTTAAAAAGTTCGGTTTCGTTTCGATTCAGATTTTTTCGGATTCGTGTCGGGTTAGTAGACCTATTTAAATTTGAGTATACCCGATATTTTTTAAAGATTCGAATATTTTTGGGTTATTTGGGTTCAAGTTTGAGTTTTCGAGTATTTTCCATTTTCGATTTTTTTGATTTTTCTACTAGTTTTTTTTTGGTTTTCGAGTTTTGGGTTTGGCTTCGGTTCGAAATTTTCGGATGTTTCGAGTGTTTGGGTTTTGGGTTTGGTTTTTGTTCGAGGTTTTCAGGTACACGTTTGGGTTTGGATTTAATGGCAAACGAACTACGATCGAGTATTTTTACATGTTATTTCATGTTCAAGTTCAAGCTTTTTGGGTCGAATTCTGTTCTGGTTTTTAGATCCGCGTAAAAATTCTAACCCTATCTAAACACAAATGTTCCAAAAAGAAATCATATTTAAACAAAAAAACTCATGTTACACTGTGTTTCCAAAATTGAATCTTTTAAGAAACGCGTTTTCGGTCACTTTGAGAAAATATATTTCCGAAGTATTTTTGAAACGGAAAACGAATATCAACGGAGTTTATGTGCAATCTAGTTTAATGTGTTGCGAAAAAACTAATCATGTCCACAATAAATATTGTACATCTAAAATAATTTACTAGAGTGTATTGCGGAAGAAATGCATGTCATTCGTACCTATTGTGTGGAAAGTATACCTATTACAAATGTCCTGAATGCAAAGCGGTGATAAATTATAAATTTGTACTTTGTATGAAATGTCACTACATGAAATCATTCTCATAAACTTATGCTATCTAGGGCCGAGCATGCGGGATCAGTTCAGCTTCGGGTCCAGAACTCCAACCTTATATAAGATCCATTTAGATTTTTGGAAAATTTAGATCAAGTTCCGCTCGGTTCGGGTTACATATTTTTTAGTTTTTTTCTATTTATTCAAATTTTTTGGAATTCATTGATTCAGTTTTGAGTTTTTGAGCGTTTAGAGGATTTTGGATTCGATTCTAGATTTTTCGAATACCAATACGAATTCAGGTAAATGTCAAGCCCTTACAATAACATTATTGCATATATTGCGGATAATTGATTTTGGTTAATTGATCATCATATATATTACGATAAAATCTATACAATTCAATGATCGAAAGTTTTACATTATACGTAGATTTTTTTGTCAACCATTATACGTAGATTTAGATTGAAATTGTAGTGATCTACGTATAATGGTTGACAAAAAAAATCTACGTATAATGTAAAACTTTCGATCATTGAATTGTATAGATTTTATCGTAATATATATGATGATCAATTATACGTAGATTTAGATTGAAATTGTAGTGATTATAATTCTTTGTAAATTGTTCATACTTTTATCGCAATTCGAATATATTGTAAAACCTTTTTTATTATCATAGTGAGTGAATGTGGAGTAATAAAAAAAATTAATATAATATTGGAATATTTTTATATAAAATACCCCTTTTGTATGAACAAAAAAAATTTGAATGTAAAAAATGTAATTTGATTTTTTTAAAGAAAATTAAAAATTAATTAATTGTTTTTTAATATATCTGCTATAATTTCTCTATCATAATCTCGTATAATCAAAATCTCAGGTTCTAATTACAGTAACTAGAATTAGAATTAAATACCCTCTTTTTAGTTTCTCTATGATTTCTACTACAACCTTTAAAAAAATCACGTGGATAAACAAAGAAAAGTTAAAATTTTAATTAATCACTGGTTAAAATAAAATTAGATTTAACGAAAATAAAAAGTTTCCTACCAAATAATACATCTCCCAAAAATCAATACACGAACCCATTCTCAAATCTCTGTGTGTCTCTGACAAAGAATTTGTACTGACTCCAAATATTTTCTCTTTCCCTCGTAATTCCTTAAAGGTTTTTCTCAGGTCTCTTCTTCACTCCTATCTTTCTTTTCTCTCTCTACCTTCTACTTCTTCTTCAAAGAGAGAAAATTTACCTCAAATCCAGAAGACTCATCTATGATTTTGTTACTAACATCCATATTCTAATCTTCAATTCGTAATTTCTTCATAAAAAAACTCTAACTTTCTTCGAATTTAGGCTTTTCACTATGTGTTGCGTTGCGTTTGAAATTTGCTCCGGCAATGTCCAATG
Organism: Anastatica hierochuntica; assembly: GCA_900406275.1. Classification (NCBI taxonomy): domain Eukaryota; kingdom Viridiplantae; phylum Streptophyta; class Magnoliopsida; order Brassicales; family Brassicaceae; genus Anastatica; species Anastatica hierochuntica. The sequence continues at coordinate 22,528 of OVAN01000530.1, forward strand.
ACATGTTGATCCATTTCAACTCGAATTCATCTAATCAGTCTGATCACTCTTTGCCCGACAAAATTGCTAAGCTCGAGGCTCGCTTAACCGGCGAACCCACTTCGTTGGCGGCGAAACCTTAGCTCCTCGTCGCTTCATCTGTTTCCGCCACTGTCAAACTCGTGGCTTCCGCACCGGCGGGTTTTTCCGAGGCATCTGTCAGTGATTTCGACGATGAGGTAGCTTCTCAGAAGTTCTCTGTGCTTATTGACTTATCCTCTTGTTTGCTAATGTTCTTATCATCAAGCTTCTTGTATTGATCATTGGTTATTGCCTAACGTAATGATCATGATCTCATTTCTTATTGTGTTTCTTTCTTGAGCAAAGAAACACAACAATCATGTTGTTTAGCTATATCTTATTGTAGTTTCTACTGTCTCAGGAGGATCCAAGACTGTCTCAGGAGGATCCAAGAGGTTTCTTAATCTGAGCCAATACCAAAAAGCGACAGAAAGTTAAAGAGTCTAACAATGCTGAGATAGTGATCCTCCATTCTATCTTTATAATGTTGTTATGTTATATTGAAAACAACTGATTATGTTGAATCGAAGCCCCAAGAGGCAGCAGAGAATGATGTTGTAAGCAAGAGTAAAGGCCTTAATGTAAGTACGAAGAAACAAGGTCGAGGTCGTGCTTCATCAACATGTAGGGGATGTGGTTCTAAAACTAATAACGATGGGACAAAGCCTCAGTTTCCGACTGCACCAGTTTCTACTAATGTCTCTGATCAAAAGGTTAATATTGTTTACTTTCTATGATCTCACCTGCAACCGCTCTTCTCATGATATATATATTGCACCTCATGTCATTAGGCACCCAGATGTAGTTTACCAGTGATAATTCTGCGTTTCTATTCTTAAGAGTTTTAGGCCTGATGGACATCTCAGTATTGGTTCTCTCTTCAGTGATAGGATTGTTGTATATTGATTATCTTCAATGATGAAACGTACAATTAGATTCACTAATTTTGTTCATTGTTTATGGATCAGGAAGATGTGTCATCTTTACGTGCAAAAATCACTTTGCTTGAGGAGGAATTGTGTAAATCTCGACAAGATTCGTCTGAATATCATAACCTTTGCCAGAAACTTGAGAATGTAAATGCCTTTAAGATTTAGCCAATCCTGGTTATGCTATTACCAATTTTTTCTATTCCAATTCTCCCACTAATCATAATCATGATCTATGCAGGAGATAAAAGATCAGAAAAATCAGGAACAACATCTGAAGCAAAAGGTAAGCAAACTATTGTTTTTGTGTCGCTATGAGGGTTATTGAGAAGTTTTTTAATCTTTTGTCGTGTCCCACCTCATATAGTATGGTTACTTTAGTGTTTTTAGTGATTCTGGGAGAATCTTAGAATAAATAAACAATTTATTATAAGAAGCATGATACTTCAATCCTGAGCAAAAAGGCAAATCATTGTTAGCCTCCTGTTTTGCTTAGAATGCTTGCTAAACTAGTGATGTTGCTGCTGCTAGATAACTGAAATATCATTTTAAGGTCTAGATCTCGCAGTTGTCTAGTCATATCTATTCTCCATTGAGCATTGTTCGTAAAGCATGTAGTAGTATTCTTCAAATAAAGATAAAAGCAATCTGTCGTGGATGATCAACAGTTTGGCCTTATGTTTGTTCCTAGTGAAGAGTTTTTGTAAACAAACTTAGTATTTCCATATATGATTTGGTCTACGCTAACAGTAAGCTTGCTAACAACAAACTTTAAACCTTTCTTTTTCTTCATGCAGACAACTAAAGTGATCTCTGACCTTCTCATATCTATTTCCAAAACTGAGAGACAAGAAGCAAGAACGAAAGTCAGACATGACTCTATGCGATTAGGCGGTGTTGGTGTAATCAGGTCTACGATAGTGTATTCATATGAGCTCTTATGGTCTTAGTATATATCCAATATATTTTCATATCTGTGATCATTTGAACAAGTGTTGAGAATATATTTGACGGGATAGTATAATATTAGCATGTAAAAGTTTGCTTTTAATGAAAGCCAAAAACCATCTCGAGTAGGGTTATATTCTTGTCTGTGATTTAAGTTTATGCTTTCAGTTGTGTGGCTGTTTTGATGATTTCAGGATTGGAACAAGCATATCTGAGACATGGGAGGACGGGCAAATGTTGAAAGATCTGAATGCTCAACTTGTAAGTTAAGCTGTGTAGTGAGAGTTTTATTTAGCTAATATCAATAATCCTCGCCATACCTGTTTTGATTTTTTAATAATATTTGCAACGAGAAGAAACAATTGCTGGAAATCAAGGAGGCTATTGAGAGACAAAGAAAATTACTTAAGAAAAGACAAAACGGTGGTATGGTTTCCCACTCTTGCTTAGTTTGTCTGTCAATCCACGATCTCATGTAATGTATGCAAATAGAAATGATTGTTTAGCACCCTTGGTTTTTCATATGCTTATAGATAAGAGTGACGAGAGTGAAATAGAATCAAGATCACTAGAGGAAGATGCCATTCCCGATAAGATTTACAAGTCTCGTCTTGCAAGTCTTAAGCGGGTGTGTTTCTCGTTTCAACTTCTTATTTCCTCTAAGTTTATTGGTTTTTGGTTTCTTCTCAAACATCTACGGATTTCACCTTTTAGGAAGAGGACGCAGTTTTGCGTGAGAGAGAAAGGTACGAGTTGGATAAGGGGCAGCTTAGAAGGGAGATGAAGCGCATACGGGATGAAGATGGCTCTCATTTCAACAATTTTCCACTTTTGAATTCCCGATATCCTCTTCTAAATCTGCTCGGTAAAGGCGGGTTTAGTGAAGTCTATAAGGCCAGAACATTGACAGATACTGCGTTATAATTTCACATGTGAGACATGTTTTGCATAATTTGATGTTACGAATTTTGATCAGGCTTATGACTTGGTGGATCATAGATATGTTGCATGCAAGCTTCATGGTTTAAATGCTCAGTGGAGTGAAGAAAAGAAACAAAATTACATCCGATATGCCCTCAGGGAGAATAATATCCACAAAAATCTTGTGCATCACCACATTGTTCGACTTTGGGATTCATTTCAAATCGACGTGAATACATTCTGCACGGTTCTGGAATATTGTAACGGTAAACCAGAATTCCCTGATCTCTTTAAAGATAAAAGAAAGATTTTTCTGTGGCGTGCAATTCACATTCTCATGTTTTGGGTTTCTAATGCAGGAAAAGACCTTGATGCTGTTTTGAAGGCAACACATTTGCTTCCTGAGAAAGAGGCGAGGATTTTCATTGTACAAATAGTTCAAGGCCTTTTATATCTGAACAAAAGATCACAAAAGATAATCCACTATGATCTGAAGCCCGGGAATGTTCTGTTTGATGAGTTTGGAGTTGCGAAAGTGACCGATTTTGGTCTTAGCAAGATAGTAGAGGACAATGATGGTTCCCAAGGAATGGAACTTACGTCACAGGGAGCTAGAACATACTGGTGAGCAATCTAATTTCTGTCTTCTCGATATGTATTTTAATCTCTTCTACTTCCAGACATCTTATAGCTAACAAGGTCCTATAATTTCAGGTACTTGCCCCCAGAATGTTTTGAGCTTAGCAGAATTCCTATGATCTCATCGAAGGTTAGCGATTAGTTAATCATGTCACAACCAGAATGTGCTATAGTTTTGTGATTCTAAAATCGTCTCGAAACTTAGGTTGATGTATGGTCGGCTGGTGTTCTGTTTTATCAAAGGCTATACGGGAAGCGACCCTTTGGACATGACCAAAGTCAAGAACGAATACTACGAGAAGACACAATCATTAAAGCCAAAAAAGTCGAGTTCCCAGCAAAACCTGCTATCTCAAATGAAGTCAAGGTAAATTACATCCGCGCCCGGTCTTAAACCGGGTTTAAAGTAAAATTAGAACCAAATGGTCATGAAACTATATCTTCATGGATTCATTGTTGCAATTTTCCTGCATGATTTGATTCGACGATGTCTAACATATAACCAAGCAGATAGGCCTGATGTTCTAACAATGGCACAAGATCCATATCTTTCCTATACAAAGAAATAAGAGCACATGATCAGGTCCTAAATATTTTTTTGTGTATAGATTATAAAGTTTTTGTTTATTAATCTAAATCCACTTCGTTTGTCTTCCATAATTTGGTAACATTTTATGTATATTCATTATCTTCTTGAAGAACATAAATTGAAATGGCGAAAAAAAAAAGAACATAAATTGAAAGTTGATACAAGTTCTAATTCATTTCTAATGCCTGCTTCTCAAGCTATGTAACACAAGATGAAATTTGACCAATTGGAGAAAGAAAAAGAAAAAAAATAACCGGATGGAGACTAGTGGAATCAAATAAACCGGAAGTGTAAACCAAAAAATCGGTACAAAAATTGAGACCGTTGGCTTGCAAGGTGATTGTGGAAGCCCCCAAGGTGATAAAAGCGGCGGCTTCAATGCCTTGTCTTAGAGCTAACATCGGCTTGGTCAAGCCTGGTGATGTTGGAAGGTTTTCTTCTTCATCATCATTCATATTCTTTATTTTGTTACCATGTCAGTTTAGGACAAAACCTAATCACAAGATTCTTGTGCACACTTAGTCCCATGAGTTTTTTTTCCACCTCAAAGAAATCCGATCAGAAATTTGTAACATAACTTTTTTTCTCGAATGTGTAAATGCATCCCATAGTGTCAAAAATTAGACTATTAGAGATAAACATTACTCACACATTTGAGCTCTAATGAGATATCTAATTTTCACTTGATTAATTAATCTTTGACATGAACAAATTTGTGAGTCCTATACATATCTTTTCAATTTGTTTGCAATATGTTCTTCAAATTTGTTTCCAATGATTAATATCCTCCTTTTATATGAAAGACAATCAGTTTTATTCATTCTAGGTCCTCTAATTGTACTAGAAATTAAATTATTTTTCACGTACTTCACCGCTTGTTTGTTATTAATTTTTGTAGAATCGTGTTAAGAAAACCAAAGGATTTGTGGGCAGTTCGACTCTCCATTGGAACGTATCTTTTAGATGGTAAATATTTTGAAGCCTTAGAGCTCGAGGAGTGAGCTACAAAAATGTCATGTAAAGTTTTTTTTAACGTCTAAATGTGTACTTCTCTGTTTTTATTTTCTCTGTGTTAGTTATGTTTTCCTCTGTGTTTGGGTTGTAAAACTTGTTTTGGTTTTTTAATCACATGTAGTCGTTAAAAAATGTCATGCAAATTTAACTTTGTATTTTTTTTATATATAGTATCACTCGAAAACTCCAAAATTGCGGGAAAATATGACATATTAAAATTTAAACTTTTAAATTTAAAATTCTCATAAGTAAATTTATAGAAGAGGCAGTGATGATTTAGAGATGTGAACATCCAAAAAATTTCTATAATTGATATTGAAAAATCAGAAATTCAAATAAAAATTTTCCGATTTCATGGCGCCAAATTCTTATTTGGTTTTGTGATCAATCCGAATCCAAACGGGTACAACAGGTCGTAATGCGGGTCGCCGACGTTCATGGGCAACTGATCCACCGTTCTGAACCACGTCCATGCCAACTTCCCTATGAATCCATAATCTCCTAACAAAACATCAGTCACTCCTTGACCTTCCGTCCCGGGAAGCCACGCCGCGACGAGAGCGTCTATGTTCGACATATACTACTGCATCACCACCAGACGCCCCGAGACAACAACCACTACACATTTCACCGATCTGCAAACGTTTTCCATCGTGCTCGAACCCGGTTTGGCTATAGTTAAGTTCGTGCTATCTCCATATCCCTCCGCGTATGGTGTCTCTCCAAAAACTACGATTTCGTAATCGAACCCGCCAGACTTGACGGATTCAGCGCCGGGGTTTTGATTGTAGACAACATTAGTCTCTGGATCCACTGTGTTGTTCACTGCGGCTAGGATTGTTGTACCTGCAAAAACACAAGTCTTGGTATATTCTACGAAGAATATTCCACATCAGAAATATGATGGGACATTAGTACATATGTCAATCCACTCATTTCTAATTGGTTTTGAGTTGGAATGATTTGGACAAAGCGAAGAAGTAATGATTGGGTTGAACATAGTACCGATGGTGAGATTGTTTCCATTGAGTCCTTGCCAAGAGATTGTCCAGTCTCCGCATTGGTATCCCAAGTTATCAGCATGTGTTCCTGCAACAAGGATCTTGTTCGTTTTCTTCGGTAGAGGAAGCAATTACTCATCTGCATTTTCGTCATTCTTCAATAGCACTAGAGACTTCCTAACTGCTTCCCTTGCTAGTTCTCTATGTTTCTGTTTTGAAGAGACACAAGTTTAATCCAATGCTAAAATTTTGGTTCTTTACTAAGCGATTTTTGGTTTAGTAGCGTTAGACCCTCTAGAAAAGTGGAGGAAGTGTCTAACTCTGAAATCACTCGGGAAGAGACTAATTTACATGCTCTAATCTCCAACCAATAAAGCGGATATAAAATAAAGAAGTTTGTTTCTTTATCATGAATCTTGATGTTTTTGACAGACATTACTACCGAGATGGTTAGCTAAGCTATGATCAGCTAAGGGATCCTCAAAGAGCCCCATTGTGAATTTAACTCTCAAGATTCTCTTCACAGCGTCGTCGATTCGGCTCATCGGGGTGAGTTTTCTCTTTACCTGATTGGTTAGTTCGTCAATTAACTCGGTTAAGTTTGACGCACCCATGATCTGCATTTGGAGTATTTTTAATCAAACGTTGTTCATATTTTGAAACTAAGAACCATATTGAGAGACAAACCATATCGATTCCAGCATTGATAGCTACATAAAGAGAATGTGAATAGTTAGTATGAACATGCGTTGTTATATAATCAATGCCTAGAAAATTCGATATGAAAATCCCCTGCAAAAAGAGACAGAGAAAATCATTATTAAGCCGATTTGTTTCGGTCGGATTCTTCGATGTTTAAAGCTTTACCTTGAAATTGAGCTTGTTCTTGAGGAACCCCGTGATAAGTTTCTTATTGGTATGCATTTTCAACCCGTTAACCGACGAATAATAAAAAAATAACCGTTGCAACGCCTTTGTTTACCGCATCGTAATAATCTGGCATGTGAATTCCTAACAATCCATTTGAGTTAATAACCGTGTTGTCCGCGTTCATTCCTCTCAATGTACCTCCATCTCCAACAAAATGTTTAGCACAAGCTACAACTTTGGTCCTATTAAGTTATACCAACTTCTCTATTAGTTCAATTTTTAACTCCATGAATCTTTTGATGAATCAAAACTATGCTTATTTCCCGGCGACGAAAGGAACACCATTTTGACTAGTGGGAAGGTCACCTTGCAAACCTGGTATGATCTCGGTCATTAGCTGATTTATATTGTGATCCTCACTATAGCTCTCATAGCATCTTCCCCATCTAGGATCTCTACACACCTGTTCAAAGAGATTCATTACAAAAACAACAATGTTTCCACTTTGGTTCAGATCATTACTTACCGCAATACATGGAGAAAAGACATATTGGATCCCCGTTGCTCTAACTTTAAGCGCGGTAGCTTCACCAATCCTCTTTACTAGTTTAGGATCCCTATAAACAAATTAATGCAATAGTAAGTAAAACAATGTCAATTA
>OVAN01000530.1:30172-56973 GCA_900406275.1 Anastatica hierochuntica
AACTTGCCTGGTGACACCAAGACCTATGTTATGAGGGAAAATGGTGGCTTTTTACGCATTGTTGTGGCCGTGAACTGCATCGATCCCATAGATAATGGGAATCCCAAAGTGTGTCGAAAGAGCCGCCTTTTGAATCTCATTCACCATGTTCACCCAAGCTTCAGTACTAGCATTTGGAGTTGGCACACTCCCTCCACCACTAAACACACTCCCGGAACACATAACTCCGTAACGTTTTCGATTGTTTTCCTATAGATTGTAGTTCTAAAGGTCTAGAATCCATACCGATAAATTGATTTTTAATGAATGTGGTTGCGGCATTTGCGCGTTTCACTTGAATCATTTGTTCGATTTTCTCTTCAAGAGTTATATAACTCATCAAGTTCTTGATTCTGCCTTCTAATGGCTCCTTTGGATCCTTATACTTGGCGTTCACAAGTGGTTCTGTTTCAACAGCTACGACATACCAAAACATCATTGATGGATCTCAAATCCAACTCAGAAAGTAGAGTTAGAGTTTTCGGTTGATTGTATGACAAGGATTATTTCGCTAGATGCCTTAAGCTCCACTCTTCATTTACTTCTTTGCTCCTTTACGATAAGAGATCCCATAAAAGATTTGAAATATAATTTGAGCTACGCCTTTAGATAGGCTCTCCGGAGAGCTGGAGAGCTAGGCGGAGAGCTGGACAGCTAGGCGGAGAGCTGGACAGTTAGGCGGAGAGCTGAAAAGCTAAGCGGAGAGTTGGACAGCTAGGCGGAGAGCTGGACAGCTAGGTGGAGAGCGGAACAGCTAGGCGCAAAGCGGAATAGCTAGGTGGAGAGTTGAACATCTAGGCAGAGAGCTGGATAGCTAAGGGGACCTTCGTGATGTTATGTCTCTCTCCTAAAAGGTAAGTGCTAAAGAAAGATATAGAAAATCGTAAGTGAAGAGCGAGTAGATGACTTTCCTGTAAAGGCGAGTGTGTGAACCGGTCTTGGAATAGATGAATGAGAGCCCTTGAGGACGAATACATTCAAACATGTGGATTCAGAAGTGGATGTGAGAATGTGTGGATTATTTGGAATAGGATCTCCATGTATCTTTTTGTACTTCAAAGAACCGTTCCATTTCCCTCTTAGCACTACCTCTTTCCTCTTTCTCCTGTGGAAATTTTAGTATGTCTCTCTTTTTTGGTGTTTCTTCCTAGGATCCTCTTCCCCTTTTTAGCTCCACTCTCTTCCTTTTCATAATTGAGTTCTAAGTGGAGACAATACAATTAATGACCATTAAATGGTAATAAATTGTCATATTAATAGCCATTTAATACCATTGACCATAACTTTGACCAATATTTTGAATTGGATCTTCATGGATTTTATAAGGGGCTTTTGGTTTGCTTTTATTTGGGNGGGGGGGGGGGGGGGGGGTGAAACCTACCTCCAAAAAGAGCCCCCCCCTAAGCCCGACTGATCCATATCACGGACCGAGCTGGTAGAGAATCCTAGATCTGTTTCTGGTTTGGTTCTGTCGGGTAGATGTTGTAGAACAAAATCCGGTTTAGGAGTTGCCGTTACGTAGATTTTCGAATTATAGAAAGATTGTCCTAGATGTTTTTGTAATCACATGTGAGTGTTTGAATAAGTGTAGCTTAGAATTGATGTGTCCAAAAGGTGAGACTGGTTAAAGTTTTGATCCTTGGAAATTTTTAGGCACCAAGTGATTTCGGCTTACCCCGTCAACAATAGAAGTTTAGGCGCGAAATGTAATGGGTTAACCCAAAAATTTAGGTACGAAAGTGATTTGACTTATCCTGTGAAAGAAAAGGTTTTAGGCGTGATGCGATTTCGGCTTACCCTGTACCTCACTCGAGTGTTTAGGAGCTATGGTTTGCATCCGTTTCTCAAGTGTTTGCGGGAGGACCCAACTTTCTAATAAAGCGTACTTAAGCTTGTAAGATATGGAGATGTGATGGCCCTCTTTCCCTTTTGCTACTCACTTATCATTACAGAAATAGTGAGACTCACTCTTTCTTTAAAGTAGTGAGTATAGGTGCGGAAAGTGATCCCGGATTACCCTATTACAGACAAGGCTTTTGGGTGCAACATCACGTTGGCTTACCCCATGCCACACTTGAGCATTCCAAGTGTTTTGCGGACATGGTCCGATTTTCTTAATAAGCATGCTTAAATTCATGCGGGCTGTGAGAAATTCCGAAGAATGTCACTCACTGCCATAGTGTCGTTTCACCAAGACATCTATGGGAGACGCCAAATATAATCGAGTACCTGGCCAAGGTATCGATGTGTTTACCCTTGCTGGAAGGGCATCCTCATGGAGCATAAAATCGCGAAGGGGAACGTGAGCATGAGCTTGAAGAACATGGGCTTGATGATCCTCAATGTGAACTTCAAAGGCAATGTGAGTACCTCTAGTGTGGTGAACGTTCACTTTATGTGCGTTTACTTGGTCCACCAGATGTGTTTATAGTTTGCCTCATACCCAATTCTTTCCAGTTTTTCTATTTTGTGAATTCCATTGTTGCTTCTTTATTCGGTGGTTGCTCAGCGAGGCACTTGAAAACTCTTTATATGTGGGCTTGGTAATGCCTTGTCCGCAGCTTCGTGGCACGCTACTGGACACAATGTGAGGTTGGTCGTTGAATCGTCTTTGATAGACTTTGTTATTAGATGGTCGGAATTTTCAAATTCCTTTCTACACGCATTTTTAAAGTTCATCGGTCTCCCCTTTTGCTTGAACCATTGGATCATAGTTCAATCCTAAACTCAACACTCGATATACTTTTTTGGAAGCTCCTCGTCTTGTAGTCATTCAGTGAAGATCGTCCTTTGAGTTTTGACTCACGTCTTTTGATTTCGGCTTGGACCATTCCATCGAGCCCTTTCAAAGTATGTTCCGCCATTTCTTGATCTTGAACCCATGTCCTAAAGGTAAAGAGCCTCCAATGGTATACGACGGTGTTGTTCGGTGGGTCGCGTGATGTGTCGAACTTTTGTGAGCTACATGACTTTCACTTTGAACCAATTTGGAATGTTTCTCCGACTTGGTGTAAAAGTTCGCGTCTTGCATGATTCCTCTTTTGCGAATCATGAACTGCTTTATCTAAGTTATGGTGGCTTCCTTATTGAATCATATCAAGGCCTCCGAGTTGCGTGTAATCCTCGTGACACTCGTGAATGTGTTGATATACGTGATGTTTCTGATGGACTTTCTCGGCTACTGAAGACTCGGTGGTGATGATGTTTCTTACTACTTCTCATTCACTCTACATATAAGAACCAACATGAGTTCAAGATTGGTTATTGATAAACATATTCGCGAAAGAGAAAACAAAAGAGTAGCGATATGATGACGACAACCATAAAGATGATTTGGATGAGACAACAAGAACGAGAGGTTGAGATTTTTGTCTTATATACTTGTGTTGTTAAGCTTTTTCTTGTGAAATTATTATATATAGAAACGTCATACCTAGGGATGTTAATATGAGTTTTAATCCATGGATTTACCCAAATCCACAATATATGGGTTGGGTTTTTATCCCATAAAAATTATAGGGGCAAGAAGTGGGTTTTTACTTCATAAAAATCTTTAATACCAAAATCCTATCGAGTTTACCTAGTAGGGTAATAGAGTACCCATGGGTTTTATATTAATAAAGATATATATATATATATATATATATATGTTTTATATTTTCCTATAAGATTGTGATTTTTCAACAAAACAAGATTATTTTTAAACGTTTTCTCCGCCGAAAACGATTTTTTCCGCCAAAATCATAATTTTCCCGTCAAAAACGGTTTTTCATGTCAAGAAAGGTTTTTTCCGCTAAAAACAGTTTTCTACGCCAAAACTATAATTTTCTCGCCAAAAACGGTTTTTCTTGTCATAACCGCAATTTTCTTGCAAAAACAGTTTTTCCCGCAAAAACCGTAATTTTTTCACCAAAAACGATTTTTCACGTTAAGAAAGGTTTTTTCCGCTAAAAACGGTTTTCTCCGCCAAAAACGGTTTTTCCCGTCAAAACCATAATTTTCCCGCCAAAAACGGTTTTCTTGTCATAACCGCAATCTTCCGGCAAAAAAATCTTTTTTCCGTCAAAACCGCAATTTTTTCGCCAAAACATTTTTTCCAAAAAAAACCGTAGTTTTCTCGCCAAAAACGTTTTTCCACCAAAACCATGTTTTTCTAGCCAAAACAACAAATTTCTCTTTAAGACCGCAATTTTCTCGCCAAAACGACTGTGATTTTTATATATTATAATTTTCTTTCTAACGGTATATAGAATGCGTAGTTTGGTTACGTATATAAAAAGATATTAAAATCGTAAGTTTCTGCTTGATTATTAGTAAAATATATAACAAAATCAACATGGGTGCCCATGGGTAACCCATACCCTATAGAGTATTTTTTGGGTTTTAATTTCATGGATAAATTGTGTGGGTTTTTTCCGGCTGAGTTTGAAATGGGCTGGGTGTTTTACTGGTCGGGCTGGGCCGGTTTTTTTACCCTGCATTAACATCCCTAAAGAGGTCTAATATAGAAGGAGTAGGCAAAACGGATTGTAAATGGTACAAGAACAAACCATGGAGCGAAGATGAAAGACGAGGATGAAGACTCGAGGACTATATATAATGAAGGCGGTTGTATCTAAAGGAAGGATAAGGTACATGAAGGGATGAATTGAAGAGATCAGTAATGCAAGGAGATGAAGTTGTTAGGAATGACGGAAGAAGCAAATATAGTTTCGATTATGGAGGGAGTAAGAAGACGTAAGGGAGAAACGAGCTTAGAGAAGTAAAGAGGGAAAAGATTGGCGAATGCACGTTGTGGTAGTACATGGATGAACGCAGACATGGAAACCTAAGGCAATGTATCAGAGGTTTAGAAATCATATTAAGGAGTTCAATGATGTGAAGCAATGATTGAATGGGATGACGACATGAGATGATGAACACATCGGTGAACCTACCCTTAATGAAGATAGGTATTGTTGGCATAGTGATAGAGGAGGAGAATGCAATAACCCTAAATAAAGATCAGAACGCTTGAGAAGATGAGTATATAGTGTACCCTAATGAAGCAACCAATTCTTGAAATTTTTGATCTAGAATGAAGGAAACATGGGTTCAGGAAGAACCCTTGGGAGAATTAAAGGATTGAAAATACTTACAGTTTAATCAAAAACATCCTCATCGAATGAGAAATAAGTATTTGAGGGGATGTGAAAGGTACGACAAAACATGGGTAGATAAGAGAAGCCAAGGGAAGATAAATATAGACGTTGGAAGTGATTAGGGTATTTCATCAACATTGAATGAAGTCATAGTGTTAGTCGATGAAGCTACATGGAAACTAGAGAAGAATCTTATGAAGAGGAAATTTTAAGTCAAAATGTGAAGCGTGAAAGAATGCACGAGAAGAGAAGGGAACAAAAGAACAGAAGAATAGCACAACTATTGGAGAGGATAAGTCACCAAAGGTGTTGTGGTCACTCAACATGAGGTCCCACTTGTACGGAAAGGACCTACGACCAGGTCAGGATCAAGAGTAATCCGAGACAGATTCACCAAGGTCGTGCAAGACATGCTCGATCAAGAGAGCTTCAGACTCAAGCAAGCCATGATTCAAGAGATGACCGAGATCAAGCTTGAAGATCATCACGGCTTAAGGGAGAAACCACATCAGCCCGATTCAAGCCAATTTTTCGTCCATCAACCAAAACCGGACCGGTTTAATCATCTCGACATTCAATCTCTCCAGTTAAAGACTTATAGAGGTACGATTTCAAATTGATTTCTAATCAGTTATTGTCTTCGGTTTATAAAGGTTATTTTCGGTTTTTAGGTAGAAACTTAATGGGCATTTGTTAACCTTTTATTTATTCCTTTTTGGCCTTTGTTTAGCCCATCGCTTAGCTAGGGTTTTGTTTCAAGTCCACTTGAGGGGCAAGCTGCAACTGGTATTTATACCCCCTATAAGCAGTCATGTATTTTCAACTCATTATCAATAAAGCAGAAACATTTTTCTTAGCAAAGAAATCTTTAAAGTCTTTTCGTTTATGTGAAGCAACGCGAAGCAACTAAAGACTTATCAAAGAATTCGATCCTGAATCTTTGTGGCGTCTCTCGTTCCATCATCATCATCTTCGTCCGTTCTTGAGAGTAACACACATCCAATAAGAGTCGGATCCACCTCTATTCATCAATCTATCCATTGATCTTGTTGAGAGTGACACACGTCCAACAACAAGATCCCATCTACCATCATCTCTATCTCTTTCCTTTGTTCTTTTCTTATTTCGTTTCATCATTAGTTTTAGTTTATCTTTTAGTTCTTATTTCTTTTCATAAAAAATATAAAACTAACAAAAAAAATTCTTTCTTGTTTCAGGTATTAATCGGCCAAGATAATTCTCTCGACCCCAAATCGTGAATCCGATCAACACCACCTCTGTGCCTACAACATTTTGGTATCAGAGCTTAAGTTTCCAACACTTAGCTCATACGGTTATATCTTCTTCCTTCATTGTTTTTCTTTTGTTTTATTCTTTTGATTCGAAAAACCCTTCAAAAAAATACAAAGTGTTATTTCCTTTTTCGTTTCTTTTATCATTAATTCGTTCTTTCCTTTTAAACTTTGATTTGATTTTTCCTTCTTATTTAAAAAAATTCATCTTTTCTTTTTTTTGTTGATTCCGATTTTTGTTTCCTTTTTTATAAAAAAAATAAAAGTCTTTCCTTTTTAAATTGATTTTGATTTTGTGTTTCCTTTTTCAAAGAAAAATAAAAATCTTTCCTTTTTAAGTTGATTTCGATTTGTGTTTCCTTTTCCAAAAAAAAAAAGAAAATCTTCAAATTTCCCCTAATTCTCTTATTCTTTTGCACTTGAAAGTTTAATTTTCTAAGTTTCAGAAATATGGTTAACAACGGTAATGAAGACACGCGTACCCAAGCCGAGATCAACGCTGAACTTTTGGCGGATAATGCTCGACTCTCGGACAGCTTGCAAGCTTTGGCCGACTAGCTTACTCGCATGGAGCAACGAGCTAATGGACCACCACCGCAACAACAACAACAACGCATGAGGAAGAGTCCTCATCCAGACGATCTGGATCCACCATCGGAGGCGGAAAGCGATGAGTCCGAGCCACCCGATCGCTACTATGTCCGGCCGAGGGCAAGAAGGCGAGAACACCAACGCCATCGTGATGGTAGCCCCGCTAGAAGAGGCAACTGTGGCCGAGATGAGGAATTGCCTTGGCAAGGAGGCAAAGACCTTAAGCTTAACACACCTACTTTTGCAGGAAAGATCAACCCGGATGCATACATCGAGTGGGAAAGAAGGATGGAGTACATCTTCGAATACTACAACTACTCTGAATCCAAGAAGATAGCCTTAGTGGCTGCCCAACTCACCGAAAACGATCTAACTTGGTGGGATAGAGAAGTTGTGGAAGCTGGGAGGGTCCGACGGATCCAAACGTTGGATGAGATGCGGTCTNTGCGGTCCAAGCTCCGCACTAGGTATGTTCCCTCGTATTATCAACGAGATTTACAAAAGCGTTTTCGTAAATTGACGCAGGGAACCAAGACGATAGAAGAATACTTTGAGGAGTTTGAGTCTCTCCGTAACAAGCTCAATTCACGTGAGACAGAGGATTCACTTATGACTTAGTTCTTAGACGGCCTACAAGACCGTATAGCCCGTAAGGTGGAAAGACAACCGTACGAGAACTTCAAAGACATTCTCCACTATGCTATCCAAGCCGAGCAACATATCAAGCGAAAGAACTTTTCCACGGCTAAGGGTAAGGGCATATGGACACAACCGCCTACCCAACACGTTGACAAGGGCAAGTCCCTTGAGATTGATAATCGGTTCAAGACGAACCAGACCGAACCCTCTAGCAAACCCGACCAAAGTAAGTTTCCCGTTCCAAATCAAAGAAATCGTGACATAACTTGCTTTAAGTGTCACNTGTTTTAAGTGTCAGGGAAAGGGTCATTTTGCTAAGGATTGCCCGAACAAGCGCGTAATGGTCCTTAAGGCTGATGGCGAGTACGAATCGCAAGATGAGGTCGAGGCAGAGACCATCATCTCGGATGAAGAAGTCACCTACTATCCTGAGAATGGTGAACTACTAGTGACACGACGTTCACTTAGTGCTCTTTACGATCCAGAAACGATCCAAAGAGAAAGCATCTTCCATACGCGTTGTAACGTTGAAAGCAAGGTATGTAGCCTAATCATTGATGGTGGTTCTTGTACTAACGTGGCCAGCATGTATCTTGTAGACAAGTTAGGTTTGACTAAGACCCTACATCCGCGGCCATACCGTCTCAAATGGCTCAATGACGAAACCGAGCTAAAGATAGCCGAACAAGTGGTGGTGTCCTTTAGTATCGGCAAGTACCATGACCAAGTCACGTGTGACGTAGTCCTATGCAAGCCGGCCATATACTTCTAGGCAGACCATGGCAATTCGACAAGGAGACCCTTCATAACGGTTGTACCAACGTGTATAACTTTAGCTGCAACTTAGCACCTCTTAGTCCCCAAGGGGTACACGCCATGCAAAAGGCCATGGATCAGTCAAACAAGGTAAGTAAGACCAATCTTTACATCACCTTCGGTCAAGTTATGAAAACTATGCATGACCAAACGCAGGTGCTACTAATGGTCTTCAAGGAAGGTTGTTTTGCAGATCTATAGGTACCCGAGCTTCCAACCGAGGTACAAGGCCTTTTGGAAAAGTACAAGGACGTTTTCTCGATGAGATACCCACAGGCTTACCTTCCATCCGAGGGATAGAGCACCAGATTGATTTCGTGCCCGGCGTACCCTTACCAAACCGAGCCGCCTACCGAGTCAATCCGGAGGAAGCCAAGGAGCCAGAGAAACAATTCCAAGACTACATGGATAAAGGCTATGTCTGCAACTTGTAACTTGTAACTGATCTATATTGCTTCACATCTTGTAACTTGTCACCACTAGTAAGTGTTAATTTTGGTGATGTCTGAATGGGTGTCGAAATCGGTTTTGCGTCCGTCATATTAGTTTTGGCCAAAAGGTCTAAGATGTACCGTCTTTGCATTAAATGGAGCCCTGCTTTCGTTCGTGTGGCCTCGATACCAAGAAAATAATGAAGGTCCGTTGGATCTTTGATAGAGAATCGTTCGGCCAACAAGCGGAGAATGTTGCGGACTGTGGCAGGATTGTTACCCGTGACCAGGATGTCATCGACGTAGACAAGTAAATAAGTGTAGTCTTGGTCTCGTTGATGAGTGAACAGGGAAGAATCTACAACAGAATTGACGAAACCAATGGTAAGGAGATAAGATTTTAAAGTGGTGTACCATGCTCGAGGCGCTTGCTTCAAGCCGTAGATTGGCTTCTTCAACCGGCAGACATAACCAGGACGATCTTGATCAATAAAACCAGGGGGCTGAGACATGTACACTTCTTCGGTGAGATCGCCTTGTAAGAAGGCATTGTTGACGTCAAGCTGTTTGATGGGCCATGACCTCGATGAGGCAATGTCAAGAACGAGCCGGATTGTTATCGTCTTGATAACAGGGCTGAAGGTCTCACTGTAATCGATCTCATATTGTTGATTGAATCCTCTCGCGACTAAGCGAGCTTTGTAGCAATCGAGCTCACAGTTGGCTTTATATTGGATTGTAAATATCCATTTGCAGGTGACAACGTTTTGTCGTACATCCGGTGGCACCAAATTCCAGGATTGTCTTTGTATTTGAGCATCGTATTCCGCCGACATCGCGCCTCGCCATCGCTTGTCTTTAAGTGCTTGAGTAATGGTCTTCGGTTCGGTGGTTGAGAGATCAGAGAGAGCTACGGTAAGGCTGAATTTAGTGTTTGGTTTGGTGATTTTATTTTTGGCCCTCGTTTGCATTGGGTGGAGGTTCTGTGGTGGTGGTTTGATGATGACGGGGAGGGTAGTGTCGAGGTCTGGAGAGGAAGATGATGGGTGGTTTGAGGATTGGTTAGTGGTTTGGTTTGGTTTAATTATTGGGTTTGGGAGAGGAGATGTTGTAGTAAGTGAGTTCGTAGGATTAGTTGGATAAATGGGTTGGGAAGACTTTTGTGTTTGTTGGGCTTCAGGTTGTGGTCCATTAAGATTTGTTTGGATTTGAAGAGAGGGATTTGGAAGCTGGGCCGTTGGGGAAGGCCCATTCTTTTGTTGAGCAGAATGCTCAAAGTGATGTAATAATGAAGAAGAAGATGCTCAAAGTGATGTAATAATGAAGAAGAAGATAAGAGAGATGGCGATACCTGAGTGAACGACGGTGAGGTGTCGGAGTTGTCATGGTTTGGTGGTGGAGCCGTCATAGTGGAACGACGGTGGGTTGTCGGCGACGAGAGAGGCTGGAGCAGAGGCAATGGAGTTTGTTGTGGAGGAGGAGCGTCTCGTGTCGGTGATTGTGGCGGTGGAGTCGGAGCCGTTGTCGGAATCGGTGCAGTCGGCATGACGGGGTGAAGAGATGAGCACGGGGGAGCGATTTCCTGTGGTAATTGTTGAGCAACTGCAATTTCGGAGGAAACCAATTCTGGAGCAGAGACCATCGAGTGAGCCATGGTGTGTGACGAAGAAAAAGGCAGTGAGGTGGAGAATGGGAAAGACTGTTCATCGAACTGGACATGGTGCGAGGTGTATACTCTTCAGCCAGAGGGTATATGCAAGAAGAGATATGCGCTTTGATTTGTGGAATACCCAAGGAAAACACAAGGTAAGGATCTATCATCGAGCTTGTTTCGAGTGTATGGACGAAGCCATGGGAAGCATAGAGAGCTGAATACTTGCAGACGATCGTAATTCGGAGTCGTTTGAAACAGCTTCTAGAATGGTGATTCAAGCTGCAGAATTGGTGTTGGCATCCTATTGATAAGATACACAGCCGTGGCAAAAGCATATGGCCAATAGACCTTTGGAACTGAAGCGGTCGAGAGTAAAGTGAGCCCCGTCTCTACAATGTGGCGATGTTTTCTCTCGGAGACACTGTTATGCTCGGGCGTGTGTGGCGGGGAGGTTAAGTGTGAGATTCCATTCATTGCGAGATACGACTTTAGCGCCAGGTATTCTCCTCCATTATCTGAGAATAGTGTTCCTATTCTTGTTTGAAAACGGTTTTCGACCAGCTCCTTAAAGGTTATAAAGACATCTTTTACTTGTGATTTTTGCTTGAGGGGATAGAGCCATGTATACCGAGAGAAATGATCTACTAGGATGATGTAATATTTATATTGATCTTTGGACAAGAGAGGAGATGTCCAAACATCAGTAAAAATAATCTCAAGAGGTCTAGTAGAGGTAATACTTGAACTTGAAAAGGGTAGTTTATGGCTTTTATTGAGCAAACATTCGGAACAAGGTAAAAGTGTTTGAGATGAAGAAGAAACTGGTAATTCAAACTTTGAGATAATAATGTTTAAAATGGTAGAGGATGGATGACCTAGGCGAGAATGCCACGAGGATAAAGTAGTCTTAGGAGTTGGGGATGTAAATAGAACTTGAGCTTCTGATGTTATGATCGGCCATTCATATAACTCGTCTTTAGTTTTGCCTTGGAGTAACGGGACCCCCGAGCTCAAATCCTTCACCTGAAAAGATGCAGGAAAGAATTCGACCGAAACATTGTTAGAGTTGCAAAGTCTGTAGACGGATATTAAATTCTTGTGTACTTGAGGAACATATAAAACTTTATGTAATGCTAATGTTTGAAAATCAGTGGGAAGGCTGAACCCATTTTTGTGATTTGCAGATTGGAGCCATCAGCAATCATTAAATCATTACCCCCTTGATACGGCTGATGGAGAGACAAGGTATTCAGATCAGATGTGACATGGTGCGTCGCACCGCTGTCCAGCAGCCACTTGTCAGATGTGAATGGTGATGCGGCTGCTAAATGAGCTCTCGGTTGCCAGGGGGTGAAGGGAGAGGCGGAGGGGTGGCTGGCCGTAGCCTGATAAGTGTGAAGCTGAGGGCAACGCTTGACTCCATGTCCTTGAACGCCGCAGATTTGACATTTTCCAAGGTATGGTCTCGGTCCTCTCTGTTCATTCTTATTGTTTTGATACTGTGGTTGCCACTGAGAGCGAGAATTTGAGTTGTTACTGTTGTTGTTACTGTTGTTGTACCTTTGCTTTTGATTGTAGTTGGTGTTGGTGTGAGAATGTCGCTGTTGAGCGAGATTAGCAGAGATTGGTGCAGCAGAGAGACCAGATGAGGAAGCGTTAAGTAGCTTGGCCTCGTGGTTAAGTAACTTCTCATGGAGTTCAGTGATGGTAGGTGGAACCTCTCGGCCTTCAATCTGTTCGATAACAGATCTGTACTCTTCAGGTAAGCCATCAAGAATAAACTCAATCTGATCTTCATGATCAATAGGCTTTCCAAAGATAGCTAATTGATCCATTCTGGTAATATGCCCTTGGAGATAGACATCAATAGTCTTTTCTTCTTTCTTCCAATTTTTGAGTTGTGTTTTCAGTTGTTTGATATGTTCGCGACTTGGTTTAGCATATGTAGAGGCTAAGGTGTCTCATACCTGATAGGCAGTGGTAGCACGTGAAAGAAGAGGTTGAATCGGAGTCGTGATGGCACCGATAAGAGCATTGTAGATCAGACGGTCCTGTCGATTCCAGGTCATGTATGCAGGATTAGGTGTGTTGCTTGTAGGAGTGGTGAGAGTTTGAGGAGGAACGATTATGGATCCATCAAGATGGCCAGAGAGACAATATTCATCAAGCAGGGCATGAACCTGAAGACTCCACATCAGGTAGTTTGTGGTGTTGAGTTTGGTTATGTTTGCCATATTAATGTTTAATATGGTTTGAGTGTTTGTGGTGATCGTTTCGGTAACAACCGTAGGAGAGTCAATGGAATTTTGCATTGCAACTTGTTGAAGAATAAGAAGAAGGAAGCGTTGAAAAGAAAGAAGGAAAAAAAAATTTAGATTGGAGTATCAAAACCTTGCTCTGATACCATATAAATCTTAGAAATCTTTCTTATATTAGATGTACAATAGCAGAGAGTTTATATACAAGTCTATAACAGTTATGAGAGAATATATGCAGTAATTGTAATAAACAATCAATGGGATTTGAATATCAATGTGATTGATATATTTCCTTCTATAGAAGGCTCCTTTTATTTCCTCAAGAAAAATCTTTAAGTAACCGTAGAGAGTGGCGGTTGCATTCTCTTGCAAGAACCGGAAATATTTCTTCTTCTTAAGGACTTATCTGCACATAACAATCATCACCAATGCTTCTCTCACAATCGTAGTGTCTTCCTCTTTCAAGATACTATGTTTCTTGATAATGTGTTGGTCGAATTCTTGTAGATCGGTTTTAGCTTCTTACATTGATTTCTCACTCGCCTTCCATCTATCCAAACATGAAACTCCCACTTTAGCTTTCTATCCAAGTGTCTCACAAGCTCTGTAGAATCCTAGTCTTATTTTGTGAGTTTCCTTCGACGACAAGCACTTTGAACAGAAACAAAACCTAAATCGAAAGAGTACAAGTTATTAATAAAGAAACCTAATTCTATACGGTTCGCAGAAGAATAAAAGTAATTATTTTGAAACATGCATGCACAAGTCAGGAGCCACAGAAGAAAGGAAATTAGGGCAACGTTTGGTGTTGCTTTTGATCCAAGAAAGGCTATATGATTCATCTGATTCTTTCTCTAAGATCTTCAAGTCTCTAAATAACCAATAAATTGCAAGTTAGTGGTCTGTATGACTCAAGCTTACATCTCAAACATAAAATATAAACATATAGATACACCACATTTAAACTATACTCACCATCGTTCTCATCTTCATGGAACTCATAGCTAGTCACACTCTGGTGCAGGAGACAGTTTGATCATTGAAACCTTGTTCCCCTAAAGGTAAGATACCAATGTAAACGTCTTGTACAACTCTTTGTCCATAGTTTTAGTTACTCGATCTTTTCTGGTCCAACCGCAACTGGTGGAGTATCCTCCGGCATTCCTCAACGTATTGGTGAGTCTGCAAAGTTGTTGGAATCTATTCCTTCCACAAGGTATTATGTTCTTCTGTTTCAAAAGCTACACACAAAAGAAAATAAAAACACATAGGTTAGTGGCATTTAAAAAACATTAATGTGAGTACATATTAGATCATTAGAAGAGTCCACCGGAAAAAAATTCAGAGAATTAAAAGAAAAACAATATTAGAAAACTACAATATGAAAAAAATTTGTGATAAACTATCAAGAACTCATCGAAAATATTGATGAACTTTCAATGGAACTGCTCGAAAAACACCTAGATTTTGAGAAAAATATGGAGATGTGATTTATTTATATACGCAGAAGATTGATCCAAGGTTTAACCCTAAAAGATAAACACAAAAGAAAAGAAAAAGATAGAGAATATTGCGAACGCAGATCCATTAGATATTGCTCGCTTTTCATTCGCTGAAAATATAAACAGATAAACACAAAAGAAAATATAAATATCGCGAAGACTGCAAACGTAGATTCCCCGGGCGCATCCAACTTTTGATTGGCCGAAAAATAAAATATTTTTTAAGAGATAAATACTTAATTTCGCGTAGGGGTAAAACCGTCCAAAATCGGTTGGTAGAAAATAACGAACTGATACGACGACGCCACGCAAGAAAATAAAAAAATAAACGTCCCAGATTTTGCCACGTCACGCGCACCGAAATTTTCGCCGATTTTTTTTCCGATTTATCGAGGAAAATTATGGCGATGCCACGTCGTCAACAAACTCTGTATGAGCCGTCAGACTTCTCGTTTAATAATAGTATAGATATATACGTTCTTTAAATATTTACTTTAATTTTTCACCTTTAAATAAAATATAAAGTTGTTGACAAAAAAATAAAATAAAATAAAATAAAAAGTTAAAACTAATGTATGCACGAGGCATATGTATTTAGTATAATATAAAATAATAAACATTTAAGTTTTCAAATTCTACTGGTTTTATATTTTTATTTGGCTTGAAAAAAAATAAATTCACTTTAAGAAATTACTCAGTTATTTTTGTCAAAAAAGAAAATACTAAGTTTATAAATAAAGTTTTGATTATGAAGGTTCGATACTTAGATAATTATTTCTTTTGACTCTATATGATTCATACCGGTTAAAATATATTTTTTTGAAACAAAATTGTAAAAATTTATGTTAATTTTGTGCGACCAAAGAAGTCAGGTTACCCGTCTAAAAACTAACAACTTTTTAAAATCTAAATTCAGTACCACAGTTCATGCTCTTTTAATATGAACAATCACTTATGCATTGCAACAATTTGAATCCATAGTTAAGTCTCGATTGCTCAATCAAGCAAGACGGAACAAGTTATAATCAAAGAGAGAAGAAAAAGAAAAAGTTCAAACCAATTAAAATGGGACCATACAAAAGAAAAAGATTCAAGTTGTTTTTCAAAAAAGGTAAAGTTGAGCGAGAAATTGAACGCAAAACAAAAAAAAATAAAAAATAAAAAGAAATGGAAAGAAAAGAAAAGAAGACAGAAAAAGAAGAAGAGGCGTGTCTATAATCCGTGTGATAATGATGCCTACCTTTGAAAAAAAGTGTACATATTATTAAATACAATTAACAACCCAATTATTGTTCCTCATCCTCCTCTCCCTCACTTCTTCTTTCTCTCTCTGAGCTCAAGAAGAAGAAACACAGTGAAAAGCTTTCTTGACTTTTCTTCCCTCCACACGATTTTTAAAGGTTAACAAATCCTTACTTTTTCATTTTCTGGAAAAAGATCCTTCTCGTCCCTTGGATTATTGGTTTTATTTTGTTACTCGAGAAAAGTTGATTGCTTTCTTGGAATCCATCTTATGACCTTTCTCTTTATTGTGTCTGCGTTAATTGTTGTTTTAGTTTCTAACTTAGTGGATTTATTTAAGCCCTCTTCAAGTTTTTAACTTTTGCTTCAGATCAGGTACCAAAAAAGTTATGAAGAGTTTCTTGAGCCTTTGTTCCAATGGCATATATGATTGTAGCATCTTAAAGTTGTATGATAGGCAAATTTTGTGATAGGGTTTAAGTTTTGTGTTTTGTTGTTAGTCATTCCTCTTAAACGGGTAAGTAAGTGTAGACTGAGTTGTTTGTTACCTTGCAGATCTTATTATGGAGTCTCCACAATCTGTGGCATCAACCTTTAACGGTGTCCACTCGAATGATTCCTGTGTCAATCTCATGTCCTCTGATTCAGACGGTTTCATCGGTGTGCTTGAGGTTTTTGTTCACCAAGCTAGAGACATCCACAACATCTGCATCTATCATAAGCAAGATGTTTATGCCAAGCTTTGTCTTACAAACGATCCCCAGAACTCCTTGTCCACCAAGATCATCAATGGTGGAGGGAGAAACCCTGTCTTTGACGATGTCCTTCACTTCGATGTGAAGAATCTTGATTGCTCGCTTAAGTGTGAGATATATATGATGAGCCGCGTGAAGAATTATCTTGAGGATCAGTTGCTTGGATTCACTCTTGTACCTTTGTCGCGAGTGATTGCGACGAATGGGAAA
Organism: Anastatica hierochuntica; assembly: GCA_900406275.1. Classification (NCBI taxonomy): domain Eukaryota; kingdom Viridiplantae; phylum Streptophyta; class Magnoliopsida; order Brassicales; family Brassicaceae; genus Anastatica; species Anastatica hierochuntica. The sequence goes on from OVAN01000530.1 coordinate 46,743, forward strand.
TTGGAGAAAGAGTTCCCTCTTTCATCAACAGATTTGTTTCACTCTCCTGCAGGTTTTATTGAGTTGTCTCTCTCGTACGCTGGAGATTCGCCTGAGGTGATGCATATTCCTGCAATTCCAATGGCAGATGAGACCGAGTTGGCTACTATCCAGTTTGATGAGAGTGAGTTTTTGGATCCAAAGATTGTCTGCGAAAACAATCAAATGGTGTCCAAGTACTTAGCTACTCCATCTTCTGATTCCGATGAATTTGTAAGCTCTGAAACCGGCTTTGTGGAAACAGACAGCACCCGGTCTGCAGTTGTTGACACTGTTGAAGAAGCAGCTCAAACGAGTACTGTCTTGACAAACGGAATCTCTTCTCCATCAATTGCAGTTAGCTCGGGTTCCTCGAACACCCATGTTGATTCGAAACTATCAAGCGAAGCAAACAACTCAGGATTAGACCGAGAAGCGGAAAAGGCAGCAAACATTCATGATAATTCTAAGCTACCAAGCGAAGAAAACAACTCAGGTTCAGACCGAGAGGCGAAGAAGCCAACAGATATAGTTAAGAACGGAGATTTAGGTAATAAAGATGGTGAAGCGCTTGCGAAACCGATTCTGACAATGAACATTGAACCAGAGCAAAAGATAAAGCAGCAAGATATAGTTGACATGTACACGAAAAGCTTGCAGCAATTCACTGAGTCACTTGCTAAGATGAAACTGCCTTTGGACATCGACAGCCCAACCCAATCAGAGAACTCAAGCTCCTCCAGCCAAACGCCAAAGAGCTCGAGCTCCCGTGTTTTCTATGGGAGTAGAGCCTTCTTCTGAATCTCAGGAAACATAACAAGCTTGGCATCAGAAGTAGCCAGTTGTGAAAGTGTAATAATAACTTAAAATTAATCTATCTAAAATGTGTAAACTATCTTCCTTTAATGCCTTTTAGATTTTCTTGTTATCTGCAACTTTTTTCACTTTACAATCTTGTCTCTTTTGAACTAACAGATTCTGTTATGACAGTACTACGACCGTAACTTCTATGACCAGATTCAGATATAGGTTTGCAACCTCAACGGGACATATCAAACTCAACCATCAACTAAGAATTTGCAGATTCAAAGCTTGCTAATGGGTCGGTTCGAGTAACAGGAGTGCATTTAAGTGGATGACCCATGCTCAGGGTCATATCTCCAGTCTCTCCCATATTAACCTTACCTCCGTTGATTCTCCATTCGAAACACCGTCCCATTATTCCAATCGCTACTCCAATGAAGATATAACCCAAGTTTGCTCCGGGACATCCTCTTCTTCCACTCCCGAAAGGAATGTAGTTCAAAGCTAACTTTTCTCTCTGATCTTCTTTCCCTTTTGTAGGAGAAACAATGAAAATCTCTCAGGCTGAAAATCGTCCGGATATTCCCATGAATTTGGATCTCTCATGACCGCATAAGAGTTGATAATCATTGTTGTGTTCTGCGGTATGTGAAACTCTCCGATCTCGCATCCTTCTGTTGTATTCCTCACCAAGATTGGCGAATGTGGGTGTAGTTGTAGCCCTTCTTTCACCACGGCCTGCAAGTATGGTAGGCTCGGGAGATCTGTTTCTTGAACCAACCTGGTTTTCCCGACAACAGATTCTATCTCTTCTCTCAATCTTTTAAGAATCTCAGGATGGTTAATGAGTTCCGCCATTATCCACTGTTGTTTATGCTGAAGTATCAGTGCCTCCAAGGAAAAGCTTCTACAACCAATGCACAATGTTAAAGATACACTTTGCATGATCCTTATGCGACCACACAATGAAAGACACTCACGATGTTACCACAAAAAGAGCTTTGATCTGGTTCCTGGTAATCTTAAACTCGGCATTTTCGTCTGCACATACTTCCAAAAGAACATCCATCATGTCTTTATCCTCTTTCTTGTTTGGGTTCTCTTTTGTGTTCCTTAATAATCTTCTCCAGCAATTCATTGTACGTCTGTGAGACCACCATAATTTCCTTCTAAAACAGCGAGATCCCAAGCTTCTTGAGAAGTCGACCAACCGTGCTAGCTATAAGAAACTTCCTCGTCAAACTAAGCCATTTCGCCACCACGTCTCTTACTTGCTCTGCTTCACCGTTCTCCTCTGAACACCTCCTCCCAATTATCATCCTGCAAATGCTGTTATTCGTCAGCTTCATCATCTCTTTACCAACATCAACAGCCTCATTCTTCACCACCTTATCAAACAGCATAGCACGGAAAGCCTTAAGTTCTTCCTCACGGATGAGCCGTGATCGTTCGAGAGAATGAGTTCCAAGAAGCTTTGTGACTAATAGTTTCTTCATGAACCTCCAGTAATCTGCATAAGGAGCTGAGACAAAGCCAAACGATCCAAAAAGTATTGACTTTTCCATTATTGGAACCTCACGGTCACGGGTAGCAAAGTTCAGGTCATGGGTCCTCAAAACCTCGTAGGTCATAGAGCCCGACGATACTAGAACAAGTGGGATATTGAAGGCGCGAAGGTGAAGTAGAGGACCGTACTTGGAGGAGAGTTTCTGATATGATTTGTGGCATGGAACAGAGAGAAGAAGATGAAGATGACAAATGAACGGTAAAAATGGTGGGCTTGGAGGTGCTGCTCTTTTGGGTTCTTGAAGAAGAAGGCAGAGAGACAGAAAAGCGAGAAGAGCCAAAGGAGGATGAAGATGAAGCAGAGCTGAAAGTCAACGGAGACTGCTGCCATTGTTGTCCAAAAACTGCAGATATGGTCAGATGAAGCACAATAGTTTTATTGCATATACTCTGTAGATCTGATCTTGGGATCCTTTGTGATACAAAATTGATAATTCAATAGTTTAATCTTTAGAAGGAGACAGATCATGTGAAACTATATGAAAAGAGTTTCTTGGGCTACAGTAACAAAATCTTTGCTAAGCAACAAAAAAGCAGTTAATAACTAACTACAAATCCAAAACATCTTTGATCTGTCCTGAATCATGAACCTGATTCTGGACTGGAGCTTGAGCTTGAGATTGATAAGGAAGCTCACTTCAGCTGAGAAAGCGCTACTGCAATCTGAGAACCAATAAGGGCATTGTTTTTCACAAGCGCAATGTCTGAAACTGTGTCAAGGAACTCAAGATTTACAATGGTTTTTGGCCACTCAGGCCAATTTAAGAGTATGAATTTTGGGTACAGATATAAATTTGTGAACCATTTAAAGTGATCAGAAATCAAAACACTTTTGGTGGAATATTAAAGTAACCTCTAGAGAAAGGATACTTGCTGCAAGTGAAGTGCCTCCAGTTAACTCATTTACCCGTGCAAGTAAAAATGGAGTTTCTGCATTTCCAGTAACATTTTGTTCTCTGGACAAAACCATATTCAGAGTTCAGACGATAAAATAAGAAAAGGAAGCAAAGCCCTTCAAGTATTCTGATGCAAGCATGTATGAAAGATATTAGTGTCTCCTTATGACCTTGCTTCTGTAAGCGCACGCTGTGTTGCTGATTCTATGAGATTCCCAGCAGCCGAATGCTGTTTCGGGATTGGAACAGCAAATAGAATCCCTGCTTGACGGTTTAGCTTTATGTTTGCATCTGGCAAAAGCGGTTTTCTCAAGGTGGTATGAGATCACAGCGAATAAATACATCTGAAAGCAGGAAATTATGGAGAAATTTACACTTGCCTATTACTCGAGCACACTCTTCAGGGCTATCTACACGCGACGGTGCCTAAAGAAGTCAATACCTCCACATTAGAACTAAATATCCAAGTTGAAGAAAGTGATCGAGTCCAATACTAATGGAAAATGTTATACTTTACAGCCGCTTTTTTCTGTGAAAAAAGCCGGAAACTCATTGCTCTTGTATGCAGCGACATACACTTCTTGAGTTTCCTGCATTGTAAACGAATAGCTTTTTTGAAAACTTAAAGTCTTTATGGTTGACTATTAAAAATACCTTGACAACCGATTACATACCAAATATTCAAGAGTCTTTGGAATATCAAGTATTGATTTAACGCCTGCTGATATCACTGCTATAGGAGTTCTTCCAAGTGCAGTAAGATCAGATGATATGTCCATAGCTGCATCAAAAAAACAGAATTGCAGCAGATGTTGGCTTCAAAAGTACTCAACATCATCATCTAAAAAGAGTTTCTAGTTTCTACCATGTAATAAAAAACTTGAAATTACAGTACAATATGGACGTGAAACTTACTATGGTTGGCATGTCTATGGACACCTCCAATCCCGCCTGTCACAAAAACTCGGATGCCAACCTAAAACAACCAAAAATCCTATGAAATGCAATGAATGGTACCAAAACAGTATAGAAAGATACTCCCAGGAACAAAAGCCAATTACCATTGAAGCGAAAAACAAGGTTGCAGAGACTGTAGTTGCACCGTTTCCTCTTGTCGCCACCTGATGGAAAACATGTATAGACAATATGGAAGAAGAAAACAGTCCATGGCGTGCATTGATTGAAAGAGAATGCAGAAACGTAAATAATGTGTTCGGTCTATCTAGAACAAGCCAGTTTTGGAGTAAGATAGAATGATTAAAATGATGCAATCTGATTTAATGAATCAGGTAGGATAATATTCCAACGTAACACAGGGTTTGTAACCGAATCATAAAACAGAAGAATAAACAAGTTTTATGTTTTGTTCAATTGTAGCAATGAGCACCAGAAAGAAGGAACTCACAACATGTGCTATGTCTCTGCCTGCTGTCTTTTGAACACTTTTTCCCAGAGATGCAAGACGTTCTAGTTCTTCCTCGCTCAGACCTGCTTGCAATATTTCTATATGATCTTGAAACTAAGTTGGTTTTGAGTATCTAGCAAAGAAAGATGTTATGAAGTCTGACCAACGCAAGGTACTCCGTTCAAGATAGCTATAGTTGCAGGAACTGCACCGTTTTGTCTCACAATTGACTCCACCTCTTTTGCTGTTTGCAGATTTTGAGGGTAAGGCATCCCTAAAGAAAATGAGACAAAAGATCCAACCCTAATTTGGCTTCTAAGTTGTGAAAATCATACTTAAAATTGTGGAATATTGATAGAGAAGAAGGGAAAAGAAACAAACAAACCATGAGAGATTATGGTTGACTCGAGAGCGACCACGGGGAGTCCATTGGATATGGCTTCAGAAACTTGTGGAGATATCTTGATCACACTTCTGAGCTGCTTTCAAAACCAAGTTTATAAGAGAGTAAACAAGATGAAGATTTGGGGGAAAAGGTAGTACATCTTTTCTCGATACAGAAACCTTGTTGTTTGCTTCAAGTGGGGAAAGATGATTCTGCAGAGCTGATATTCTGGATTGAGCTGAAGAAGAAGAAGAAGAAGAAGAAGAAGCCATTTCTCCTTGTAAAACAAAAAAAAAAAATCAAGTTTTGAAATTCAACAGAAACGCCAAAAATCAGATAAAATTACTTAGAAAAACTCGTTTACAAAATTCGGTCGAGCTATCCTAATGATCAGAAACGGTACAATTCTAACAAGTATAGAAGTTTCTCAACTTACAGTCTCAAGAGCCTCTGGGTTTTGCTCACAATATGAAGAAGATGAAGTGTAAAGAAAACTCTAGTATTTATTTTTGTGTGGAAAGCCAAAACTCAAGTATATTCTTTAAATATTATATTATAGACTGTGGTATACTTTAAAAAAATCAACACCGTTTTGGGGTTCGAGAGACCGTTTAGTCACTGTTTTCACCGGCATCCGAGACGAAGCCGGACTTTTTTTTTCCTTTTACTTCTTTCCTTTTTGCCTCTACTATCATCTTTTTCCTCTCGTCGATGTGTGTGTATGTGTCTGGATTGGTCGAATCTCATATTTGAGATTTGTTCAAGGAGTTAACTTAGATTTGGAGGCTTTCGTTCTCACTTGGAGCCATGACGAGACGTGTCAGGGGATTGATGACTTAGGTCGAATTTTTGGGTTCGAGTTGCTAGGGTTGGAGTGATTTTCATCTTGTATCTCCCCGTGCTTCGAAAGATGTCAGATTGTGATGAGGAACCTATTCCTCGAGATCTATGTTTCCTTTGCATTTTTTTAAACGAGATCTAGCGGTTTTGTTCATCTTCATCCGCTTTTTTCATTCTGAGTGCCTTGGAGCTTCTCCTATCGGAAGTGATCCTATCGGAAGTGAAGCTTCAGATGACTCTCGGCTGATCTTTGTGATCGAAGACTAAGATCTCATCGGCGGTGAAGTCTTTCTGGTGGGGAACCCTTTCTTGTTTTGAAACAGAACTTCCACCAAGGTTCTGGTGAATAGTCTTGGATTGTGGTTTGGTACTCGACAATTTTATCGGTGAGTATCTATCTCTTGGAAGTGGTATGTTAATTTCGGTTGCATCATTCACATGTACGATGTGTCAGTGGCTTGTTAGAACGGTATGCGGTTAACATTTATTGGTTGAAGTCGCGGCTCCTGAGGCATTTATTCCCTCGTTCAACGTCTGTAGCATCCTTCTCGTCGATAACCTAAATAAAGCTTCATACGGTTGTCGTTTCATCAGCTGGCCTCGTGGCTTCTCCTATTTTGGTTTGAAGCAATATAATGAGTGTATTGGGTTGAACTGCTTCTGGAAGAAGATTACGACATTAAGGATGTGTTCAATTTTTACTTGGGCTAGTTTTGTCGCTTCTTTTCAGGTTTCTGTTGAATTATCCGCATTTGGTCTCGAGTTCTTTGGTTCATCGAGCAATGATCTCCCGTGGTCCATTACCATAAGCCTCCGTGTAGAGGTTTCCTTTGCTGCTGTCAAAACCTACTTCAAATATAGTTTTTAGGTAAGTCCAGATGGGTTTGGTGTATGAAATTGGTGTATACTTCTATTGAGGTGGCATACTTTGGTTTTCAGATTGAGTCTCGGATTTGCTCTTTTTGTTGGGTAATATATCATCTATGTTTTATGTAGTTGCTTAGGTTTAATCACTGGTGGGCGTTTTGGTCAATCCGGTTCGGGAAATTCGGGTTTCCGGTTTTTCGATTTATGAAAAATAGGTCTCATTCGGGATAAAAGTATATCGGTTTCGGTTAATTCGGGTATTTTAAAAAAACAATCCATTCAGGGAAAATATATTTTATTTAATAAGATTGGTTCAAATTAATATTATGCTTAATTTTTGAATTAAAAATACCGAAAACACAAATTACCTACTAAATTCTCTTAATAACGTTGACATTATAGTATATTTCAGTATATTTTTCTATATATTATATATAAAATGTTAATTTTAAATGAGTTTCGGTTACTTTGTTTAACCATTTAAAATTCGGTTCGGGAACGGTTAATTCGGTTTTGAAATTTTTATTCCATTTGGGTTATTTTTATTGTTTAGTTCGGATTCGGTTCGGGAAATCCGGTTCAGTTTGGGACGGTTCGATTCGGTTCGAGAAATTTGCCCACCCCTAGGTTTAATGGTTTGTGTAGTTGATGTTCATCGTAGTTGGTGTTCATCGGGTTTGGCTCTGGGGGTTCTTATGCTCGTCGGCTCTTGGCTCTGAAAATAAAGTGTTCTTTGCTAGCTTAGTTTGTAATCTTGGTTTAAAATGAATAAAACCTACTAGTTTTCCAAAAAAGATTGTAGTATACTTTACAAAATAGGGTCATTTACAAAAGAAAATAAATTTTGGATATATAACAATTTTTTCTTATTTTCTAAAAAATAAGACTATTTTGTATAGAAACTTTATATAACTATATCGAAGGCAAAGAAAATTGAAGACACAAGAATTGCTGAAGAAGAAGAAAGAAGACGATTGTCCAAAACGTAAAAGACACACAATTTAACGTGTCCATACTGTTAAGAAATTAGGGAAACTGACTAACTTTATTAATGAGTAAAAGGAGCCCTTATATAGGGAAGTACAAATCCAAGTACAATTAGAAAAACAAATAAAGAGATAAACATAAGATAAATACAAAAAAACTTATTCACCAAGTTAAGTCTATAATGGGCCTGTGCCAAAGCCTAATGGGCTTTTGGTTATGGCAGCCACTAAATGGTTCATAACACTCCCCCTTGGATGTCATAACCATAAAACGAGTTCGCAATACGCTTTGAATGTTGCCTCATTAAAACCTTTCCAGGAAAACCCAAAGGGATAAAGCCGTGGTAAAGGAAAAAGAGTACAACACGTATTACTCCTCCTGTATTGTACCTCACTGAATGTCCTTCAATCTTCTTATTCCAATTTGATGCGTAAGTTTCTTGAACGTCGAAGTTGACAGCGACTTGGTGAATATATCTGCTGAATTGTCACTGGAGCGAACTTGCAGAACTTGGACTTCGCCATTTTTCTGCAACTCATGTGTAAAGAAGAACTTTGGAAGAATGTGTTTCGTCCTATCTCCTTTGATGTATCCGTCTTTAAGATGAGCTATGCACGCGGCATTGTCCTCGTACATGACAGTAGGCGCCAACTTCTCTTATGAAATCCCACAATCGACTCTAATATGTTGAGTCACAGACCGCAACCAAACACACTCACGACTGGCCTCATGAATGGCCAATATCTCGGCATGATTGGACGATGTGGCCGCAATTGTCTTCTTCATGGATCGCCAAGATATAGCAGTACCACCGCGTGTAAAGACATAACCTGTCTGATATCGAGCATTGTGCGGATCTGAAAGATAACATGCATCAGCAAAACCAATTAACCTTTCTTTGGGCTGGTTAGTATAAAGTAAACCCAAGTCTTTCGTTCCTTGTAGGTAACGAAGAATATGTTTAATCCTGTTCCAGTGCCTTTGGGTCGGACATGAGCTTAATCTAGACAATAAATTCACGGCAAAACATATATCTGGCCTAGTGTGGCTCGCCAGATACATTAAAGCTCCTATGGCACTAAGATATGGCACTTCGGGACCAAGGACCTTTTCATCATCCTTCTTTGGACTAAATGGATTTGTGTCCAGTCCAAGGGATCTCACGGNTAAATCGTTTGAGCACTTTCTCTGTATATGCCATTTGATGCACAAGGATTCCATGTTTAAGGTGCTCAATTTGTAATCCCAAACAAAATTTTGTTTTCCCTAAGTCTTTCATTTCAAATTCTTTCTTAAGATATTCGACTGTTTGGGAAATTTCTCCAAAGGTTCATAGGATATTCAGATCATCAACATAAACTGCGATTATGACAAAGCCCTTATCGAATTTCTTGATGAATATACATGGGCTTATTGGGTCATTCTTAGATGCGTACCCTTAGGCAATATTAGATAGGTTTAGCCGTAGCCTTCTATTAGATTGGCTATACCTGCTATGGTACTTATGTTGGCGTTTTTAAGTGTTAGATTAACGAAGTATCTTTTGTCTCTTAAAATCGTGTGGCTTGATCCACTGTCTACCACGCATATATCCATGTCATCCGTCATTCTTCAAAATAAGAATCATAGAACTAATGAAGGAATTTTGGATGACATATTTTAGAGACAATTTTCGAAAATCATTCATTCTATTAATTAAGATTTAATTGTTTGGTGCAATGTAAATAGATCAAAGAAATAAACAAATTCAAAGAATTCAAGAAAGCACAAATAAAGCACAAAAGCAAAGAAAGCACAAAAATTGATGACGAAATCAACTCAATTCTTTTAAGCAATCAGATGTCTCATAAGCCAAAAGATCATCTTGTTCATGGTCAAAATCATTCTCACCATCTTCATAGACCAAATGGGCTTCAGGATTCTTCCCTTTCAGAGTTTCTTGGTAAAGATCAACGAGATGTTTGGGAGTCCTGCATGTTCTAGCCCAATGGTTACCTGTTCCACACCTATGGCACACGAATTTTGCTTGTACCATTTGTTTGTTAACAAAGTTTTGTGGTTTGAAAGAAATACCACAACCTCTGCCTCGACCACGACCAAAACTGGCTTGGTAGCCACGGCCAAAGTTATCCTGATAACCTTGACCATATTGGTTCCCTTGTCCACGACCAAAGTAGTTACCTTGGCCACGGCCAAAAGCATTATATTGGCCATTACCTCGGCCACGTCCTTGTCCTCGACCGCGGCCACGGCCGCGTCGGCTATAATTCTGGACGTGGTTGGTTTCTTTATTAGCCTCTGCGGCTATGTGTGCTTCAGGTAGTGGGGTTGATCTAGGAGGTCTCATTTTACTGTTTCTCATTAACAATTCATTGTTTTTCTCAGCGAGCAATAGACATGAGATCAGACCAACATATGTAGTAAAGCCCTTTTCACGGTATTGTTGTTGTAACAACACATTAC